>BQNB010009693.1:40862-66824 GCA_026074375.1 Tanacetum coccineum
TTTTAATTTATGAATAAAAGTTTTTAATTTAGTTAACGTTTTTATTAATTTCATACGTTTACGTTTACGTAAATATTTATTTTTTTAGTTTATGAATAAAAGTATTTAAATAAAAAAAGGGTGAGTAAGGTGAGTTTTATTGGTAAGGTGAGTTCTTGTTACGGTTGAAAGGTGAGTTGTAATGTGAGTTTTATTTGGAGAGAGAAAGCTGATGTGACGCTGACGTGTCAGGTGGGTTTACCACCACCACTCCATCCAGCCTAAGGCAACAGCTAAAATGTACTATTTATTAATCTCAAACTTTCTTTAAAAATTAAAAAAAATGCATTTAATACGAATTAATTAAACATATAAATTACGTTAATTAAAAGTGATATTCAATTTAAAAAATTCAAACTTTTCTTTTGTGCTCATCTATACTATTATATAAAACATTTACAATGTGGGTCCATCAAAAATTAAGATAAGGAGGTGCAATCTCGACCATTCATTTTATTTTAGAAAATCACATCATAGAGTGACATGTGTCACTTCTTAATTAAAACATCACTTTTATTTTCAATTTGACATATCTTTTTATCTATTTATTTTTTTATGATCTTATTTCACCGTATTTTTTAAAATTCCGTGATCTTTAATTCAACATCCATTTTGATATATTTTTATAAATTTTTAGTTTTTCACATTCTTAGTGGGTTTATTTTGAATTTTTTATCAACTTTAACTTTAATTTGAATACAAACTTGATTCGTAAAAGATATTTATTTTTGGAGACAATGTTTGATGAGCAAAAGAGTGTGTGAGTTTTTATACAAGCGAGAATGATATTAATATGATGTTGTGAGAAAGCTACGGAAACCCAAACAAACGAATTCTCTAAGCGGGTAGGAAATTGCGGAGCAATTTGGGTTAACAATTTTTATCGCCGCCGCTATACGCGGGTATCCAACTAGTATTAAACAATGCCCGGAGGGACTCGTTAGACAAATTCTTTACCCATCAAGCCCCAACGTAATCAAAATAAAATACACAAATTTACTCAAATAAAAAATTAAATTATAACTATTTTAAATTAATGTTATATTTTCATATCTAAACATTAATAAACATGAGAGATTATATGTTTACCCGTCTAACCCCATTAAAGAAATACAAACTTAATTCAAATAAAAAAAAATCAAATGATGTTCTTTGGTCTTCCCCTCAAACCTATCATTTCTTTTTTTTACGTGACACTTAGTGGCGGAGCCAGGATCTTGGTATATAGAGGGCAAAAAAAATTTCTTCAAAAACAGCTTCAAAAACCGCAGGTTTTTAGTAGCGTTTGGTCAACAAAAGGTGATGAATAACACACATCAACCACACATATAGTGTGTGCCCATCGCTGTTTGGATTGAATAATCAGATTCAAGATTGTGGATTTTTTGTTATAAGCCAAGTGGGATGCCCATCACGGGAACCAAAAGTTGGATTCAATGTTCAATTAATGGTATGTTGTATATGCTAAGGGTTTTTATTTAATTTATTGGTTAAATTTTGCATATGCTTTTTTTCATTTTCACTGGCCAATTTTATTAAAATTTATTCGTTAACGCTAGAAGTGTAGAGGCTTTAGGGATGTTTAGGCTGCCAATGCTTATGTGTTTAGATGTCTTCTGGTGGAAGATTTGTCCTGTAACTTTATTGTCCTTATGGATACAGAAGAAGTTAGTGGTGCCAGATGAGGTAGTTTGGGGATAATTGACTCTAATTCAAGCTGAAAGGTTCATACTTTGACCATCGCTTGAAATCCAAGCTAGCAGCCCTTGTTTTCCCCTTATAATCAAACGAGCCTACTTTCAACTAATAACGCCTAGCGGACTTGTTTTTGTTAATGATTTTAAATGTGGTCCACTTATCCTGACTGAAGATATATTTATTCTAATGGTTTTATGTTTTCCAGGCTTGGTATGTGCTTTCGAAGACCTTAGCTGAGGATGTTTTCTCAATGGAATTGAAGTTATAATTTTCCCTTACAGTGAAATATAACACTTACAACAGTTGCTTTACAATGGAAAGGAGACGAGGAATGTCGAGACATTAAGTGGTTTTGGCCTTACTGATGGAGATTTAGTCATGATGGTTTCGTCTTCAAGGTGCAATTTTGATTATACATTACATGTCTAACTGTATTGCTTTTATTTCCTGCTACGTTGTGTCGTAATTGTTATAATTTTTGGCCTGCGACTAATTTGGTATAGAAATTGTTATAAATGCATTGTCATATTCTTATAACATTTTGCGAAGGTGGGTTTGCTCAATTCCACTATTTAGATTTTCCCCCTGCTATAATTTCTGTTACATTTAAGAAGTCAACGTAAGTTTGCTAAATTATGTTTTTTCTTTAGGTTCTTGCTAATGAAGTGAAAGCCAAAGCTATAGCCTTTGATGAAGTCAACAAGTCCCCTGAATAGAATAAGAGAAGACTCACAGTTGTAACGGTTCGTTATTTGTTTCATGTCATTTCTTTTCTTTTAATGTTGTTCTTTTCGTTTGTCATTTAACTATGTTCTTCATGACTTTTCTCTCGGATTTTAAAATTGTTTTTAAAATTGTTATATATATAGCTCTAATCAGCAACCGTTGGTATAAGTGTTGATTGTTGCTTTTGGCCAAAAGATGCAACTTCGTATGTTGGGAGATGTAAGAGAACGCCAGATTTAGATCTTTCGTATGTGGAAGGCACGAGGTTAGGATGCATATGATCATATTTAAGTGTCTAATGGGGACGAGGTTTTTAAAGATTGTCCATTGGCTGATGTGTAGGATTAAGAGCTACCAGTTTATTTTTGGTGCTTTATGATATTCAATCAAATGCTTTTGAGGGTTTATGCATTGTGAATAATAACTACATTTGGAGTGAGTTTTGACCCGGTACACCGTTTTCATTTTTGCTACTTCTTTTAAGTTTACCTAAATGACCCTTAAAAGTTGGCGTGTAACCTGCCTGACCCATTTATTTGTTTCGTATAACAATGATAGCGGTGGACTTATGAGGCCGATGCCCGAGTTTTGTACCATAAAAACTGTAATTGATGCTTCCTATTATCACTTTTAATTGTCACGCGCAATAAGGTTGTAGATTTTTTTATTGCACTTTTAAACCATAGCCACATCAAACCCAAATTTCAAACAAAGCAATAATGTTCGTTCTGTTTTATTGTAATTTGGTATGGATGTATTTTTTTCAAACAGGCCAACGATGCTTATAGAAATCGTGCAAAGACTATGTTTTATGCTGAAAAGCAATGAAGGCAAGCTGTAACAAAAAGCAAAGAGGATTTGGCAAAGTTAACTTCTCAGAGCTCTTGAAATCTATTGAGGAATATGAGAAGACACTTGAAGCTCGAAAACAATCTATAGGTAATGTTCATTTCTCTATGGTTACAGTCCTATGATTATAAACATATGTAACTGTGGATTCAATATAAATGAATTCTGAAAATATATGCACTTGACCACAAGATTTGTTATGTGATTCTACATGGAATAAAAACACACGTTATTGTACTATGCATTTGTTAATTGTTTTTTGTATACTTTCATTTATTAGTGTTGCTATGCAACCATATATTATATTGTTGTATTGTTAGAATTTGCAATCTACAAACCTGAGAAAATGTGATATTATTGTTGCAAAAGAAATGGACAAATGCAATTGACATGGGTTTTTATGTCTAAGTGCTCATAATTTTTTTCAATCTTTACAAAGTTTTTATACTTATTACAGCTTACAAAAATCAATTCGGTAAAAAAGACGTCCCGCCGCAACGCGCGGGTTATTATGCTTGTTAATAAACATGAGATTATATGTTTACCCGTCTAACCCCATTAAAGAAATACAAACTTAATTCAAATAAAAAAAATCAAATGATGTTATTTGGTCTTCCCCCTCAAACCTATCATTTCTTTTTTTACGTGACACTCTTAAACAGTGGCGGAGCCAGGATCTTGGCATATAGGGGGAAATTTTTTTTCTCCGAAAACAGCTTCAAAAACCGCAGCTTTTTAGTAGCGTTTTAGCAATTTTTAGCAGATTTTAGCAATTTCTTAGCATCTTTTAGTAGCTTTTCAATAGCTTTTTGATATTTAAGCAGCCTTATCGGGGGCAATTTGAGATTTAGGATGGGGGCAAGCTAAAAATAAGGCCATAAAAATACAATTTTTGCAATAAAAAAAAATCGCCAGTTTATCGGGGGCAACAACCCCCCTACCTAGTACATGGCTCCGCCCCTGCTCTTAAAGCTTATTTTCATTGTTCAATCACGAATACATCATTATAATTTTAAATTCTTATAAAAATTTGCTTTCATGATATATGTTATTAACGGGATACATGGAGAAGACGGAAAGATTGGTAAACATGTTCGAAGCCACCATCCGTCCTTATGATTGGATATCGTCAAGGAGGTTCTTCATATTCAGAGGCAGGGGACTGATTTGATAGGATTCAATCACAGAAAGATGAGCAACAGGGTAGACATTCGGTTCTGAGAGGACAAATGGAGGGGCGACAACACTTTCCAATCTAACTTTCCCGGAAGGTATGCATTAGAGACTCAAAAAAATATTTTAGTAGCTTTGAAGTTATCTCATGATGATCTTCTGTGTTCGTTTCGTAGAGCTCCAAGAGCTGGAGCTGAAGAGCTCATATAATCAGCTCGAGAAGATTATGGATGGGAATGTACTCATTTCGATTCGAAGGATATATGGATAATGGTCCTTTAGAAGGTTGTGGCAAGTTTATAGTCGCTTCGGTTAGGAATCTCCTTGACGCAAACTCGTTATCAGTGGTCTCTTCCAAAACCCGTTGGATAAAAGCCGTGCCTAATAAAGTCAATATTTACGCTTGGAAAGTTAAGTTGGACATCGTACCTACTCGGTTGAACATCTCTAAAAGAGGCATGGATATTGAGTCGATTCTATGTCCTTATATATTTATGCGAAATGAATGTGGTAATCATCTAGCCATATTTTCTTACTTGCCCTAATCTAGATATGATAATTCGCAGGTTTTCTTTGGGAAAATTAATGTCGTGATGGTTTCCTCTTATGATGAATGGTTAGAATGGTTGTTGAGTATCCATCTTCATTCTAAACATAAAAAGTTGTTCGAAGGCGTTTGTTATGTCTTGTGGTGGTACATTTGGAATTTCCGTAACAAAAGCATTTTTGGTTCGGCTTGTCCTTCGAATGCGCTTATATTTGAGGAGGTAGTCACCCGATCCTTCATTTGGTGTAAACATAGATGTAAAAAGTCTTTTAGTTGGGTAGATTGACTTAAAAACCCGCATCTTGTTACTTTGTAATTTCTAGCTTCTTGCTATTCTTTTTGTTTCAATAAAATCCGCCATTCAATTTTTTTTTTTACTCATAATGTTGAAATGAAATCATGGTCAGTAACTTAACATATAATTATAATTATGACTAAGATCACTAGGTAAGGTGGAGTCGTCGTGCTCGTGTCGTAAGAAAAAAAGTGATGTCACCTCATCACTTTTTCTCATAACACCAAAATCCACCACAACATCAAAAACACATCTCATTCATATCAAGTGGTGTCATCGTGTTAAAAAAGAGAGAAAAAGACAAAAAAGTATATGCGAAAACGCCAAAAAAAACACCAAAACGCGAGGGACGGTACCATGCTCGCGCCATCGTGTGGTGTTTTCCGGTACAATCTCGGTTGGCCACCACGGCTTGAGACACAAAACGTGACCTCCGGTACCATGTTCGCGCCATCATATGGCGTTTTGGTGAAAACGCTTGCAAAAACGCAAGTGTACCGTATGCTCTAATAATTAGTGTGAAAATCATTGTCGAAAATATTACATGTGATGAAGAATAGAAATTCAAACTAGCCAATTGTAACAAGAAATATTACATATGACGTTTGGTTTCAGTATATAATCCAAATTTAGGGTTTAAGTCTCGATATAAACTTTTTTGGTTGTCTGTTAAAATAAGTTATATTTCGATCTCATCAAAATCCATATGCAAGCTGTAAAACTAAGTGAAATCAAAAACCGGGTTTTGTTATTGTTGGTTGAATCGACTAATATTTTGAATGTGTATGTCAATTGATAGTCAAATATGGTAATCTTGGTTGTCTGTTCCAACTTTCAAAACGAATTAATGGATTTTTAATCATTTTATTAGTTTTGTGCTTTTGTGGCTTTTTCATAATTAGTAAGAAAAGACTACTCTTTTAATGATCATGGTTGATGTTTAAATTATTTACGGGTTGGCTTATTAGAATGGTGAAACTTTGTTAGTAGGGGGTTTTAATTCTGATATTCAGGTTTTCTACGGGTTGGCTTATTACAGGATATGTCATCTTAAAGCTGCCTAACAAGTGTTTGATATAATGCTTAACGATGGTTGTCGTGTAAATGAGGGAACATTTAGTCTTTCACAATGTTGATTTATAATTTTTTAATGTTCTACATACATTATAAAGATCTATAATATTTACTCTCTATTGTTCTTTCCTATGGCTATATCTAACAACTTATATTTCTCTCTGTTACTTAATTGAGACTGTTTGACTTTTGAAGTTTGTAAATACTTGTGTTAATCTGTTAAAATTATTCTTAAATAAACTATTACTTGGTCTTTTTATCTCCAATTGCAAGCATGAATCTTAAAACTATATCTGTTAAATAAACTATTACTTGGTCTTTCGAAATTTTCCGCTAAACGTTTGAGAATTAAATTTTCGTAAATTTAAGTGTTTGAACTTTGCTTTTATAAACTTTTTATAAGCCACCCGCGATTTATCACGGGTTTATAGGCTAGTTATGACATTCAATTTTTTTTATCTATTAAATATATAGATTAGGGATGTCGTTGTGGTTTTGATTTAGGGATGGCTAAACGTAGTGGTGACCGCAGAGGACACCGACACGTCAGCGCCAACTCAGATTTCCCTCTTCTAGACCACACAGTGACCAAACACCCGTAGTGGTGACCGCACAGGCGACCGAACAAAATTTTTTTTAAAAAAACATTACATTAATAATTAAACATTACAAACCAAAATATGGAAATAAAAATACACAAAAAAAAAGACGGAAAAAAATTACGGAAGATAAAAATAAACACTCGGAATTAATTTGAGACATATTGTTTGTAGTGTGTGTTTTTGAGAAAAAGTGTTTGTGTGTGAAAATAGGAAAGAAAATGTTGGGTTTTATAAAAAATAAAGGGATAATTTTTTTTTATATATATAGGAAACGGCTTCATTTACTCGGTCTTCTACACGACCCAAACAATTGCAAAGGTTGGGAGGGGGGGGACTAGTCTAGTTCGGTCAAGGTAATGGGACGACGAACTTTTAATTTTTTTTTTTTTTTTTTTTTTTTTTTTTTTTTTTTTTGTTGCTTTCACAAGAGAACGACCGACCCGTAGGTCGACATTACCATTACCATTTATCTCCAGAGGCTGCAAAGCTGAGATGGGAGAGAGTGATTATATGACGTTCAACTTCTGGGTTAAATGATGATATGTGTGAATAGAACGTTATAGATGTCTTAGGCTTGAATATTTTTTTAATGCAGAAATAGTTAAAGAGATAAATAATTAAAGATATGTAATTTGGAATATTCGGTTCGGTTTTCAGTTATTCGGGTCGATTTTTGATTATCCGGGTCGGTTTTCGGTTATTCGGATTGGTTTTCGGTTCAGTTTAATGCAATTTAAATTCGGTCCGATTCGTTTTCGCTTTAAAAAAAATAATTAAACCGAACAACCCGATAACCGAACTGATAAACACCTCTGCTAATAAGTAAATCCAGGCATTAGTAATTAATAATTACAAGTTGTATATGGCCCAGTAAAACAACTCCAAATTTAGCCAACTAGCAATCCAAAAATTCTGAAAAAATTCCCGGTCAGCTTCTTCACCATGCTGAAAAACACAGCACTTCTTGGGGTGTTCGGGAGCTTATTTTAAGTACATTTTTAATTGTTTATATTGCTTTTAAAATAAAAAAACTCGGCACAGATGTATTTATAATATGTTGGTGTAAAAATTACATTCACTCATAATTATTCAATTTCGGGTTCCAAAGACTCATTTTAAGACTTTTTACAAAAGCAAACCAACATAATAATTGGAACAAACTAAATCTTTATTAGACATAAAAAGGTAAAACCAAAGCTAAAGCCATTTATTCCTTTCAAAATTGGACTAAGAATAATACAATAAATAGTGTTATCAAACAATTTTTGTTTTTTACACTTAATTTCTCTTAAATTATATTTTAATTTCTCTTAAGTAGTACTTATAATTTGTGCATAGTTTGTAACGTTTGATTCGAACACGTTTCAACCATGTCAACATGTAACCCTCTCTTAGACACGTGTTCATGTTGTCTTCTATTTTCTTCTTTGTTTACGAAACAAGCCCTTGTATTATGTAACACGTTTCATTTAACACTAAGACTACCATTCTAATCACATTCTCTGTTACAGTTTGACGGTAGCCCGTAATTGTATTTTATGTCAACCAATTAAGCACAAGTGTCGCGAGACTTGCTTATATGGATTTTCAGTATGGTAAATCAAAAAATTGGTAATATCTTTTTTCTTTAACATTACTCCGTATATTCGTATATCAAATAGCCAAATTAGTCACGTTAAAACCAATGACATTGGACAAGCGTGTGGGTCCCCCAAAATCACCCCCCCCCCCCCCCCCCCCCCCCCCCCCCCCCCCCCCCCCCCCCCCCCCCCCCCCTAACCCAATCATCGACTAAATATACACCATCGCAAAAATAGAACTAATTTGGACCGTTTACATAATCAACAAATAGTGAAACACAGTGACACTACTTTGACTTGAATCGTATATAAGCACAAAGCAATGAAGCAAATATCACAACAACTACAACCTTAACCTCAACCTAAATAACCATGGCACATATCAGCAACATGCCCGAAATCGACCCGAAAAGCGGTTACAACAAAACAACCTCCACATTTCACAGCAAACGAACACCAACACCATTACCATCAAACGAAAACCTAGACATAACAACCTTCATTTCAGCGCGTGCACACCATGGCACGATCGCGTACATCGACGCGACAACAGGTGCACGCCTCACATTCTCAGACGTCTGGAAAGCCGTTGAATCCGTCTCATCGTCACTCTCTGATCATGGTATTCGTAAAGGTGACGTGATCTTACTACTATCACCTAACTCGATATACTTCCCTATAATATGTCTCTCAGTTATGTCACTTGGCGCCATAATAACCACTACTAATCCGTTAAATACAAAAAATGAGATTAGTAAACAGATAGCTGATTCGAAACCAGTGCTGGCGTTCACGATCGTTGATCTGTTGCCGAAGCTAGCTGGTTCTGGTTTTCCCATAGTTTTGATTGATTCTGGCTCGACTACTGGTTTTGCAAATGTTAAAATAACGAATACATTGAAAAAAATGATGATGACTACACCTAAACCGAATAGATTTAAGGAGACAGTGAGTCAGGATGATACTGCCACGCTTTTGTATAGCTCTGGTACTACTGGAGCTAGCAAAGGCGTGATCTCGTCTCACAGGAATTTGATCGCGATGGTCCAAACTGTTATTGGACGGTTTAGGTTGGAAGATAATCAACAAACGTTTTTATGTAACTGTGCTATGTTTCAATTATGACGGCTTGGTTGAGGTTTGCTACGGGGCTAATAGCCTCTGGAGCGACTGTTGTAGTCTTATCGAAATTTGAGATGCATGAGATGTTAAGCTCGATCGGAAGGTATAATGTTAGTTATTTACCTCTAGTGCCGCCAATACTGGTGGCACTGGTAAATAACGCAGACATAATTAAGAAGAAATATGATTTAAAAAGTTTGAAATTTGTTTTGTGTGGTGGAGCGCCTTTGAGTAAGGAGCTAACTGAAGGTTTTATGGAGAAGTATCAAGGCGTGACTATTATGCAAGGATATGGATTGACAGAGTCGACTGGAATTGGGGCGTCGACTGATACGGTTGAGGAGAGTCGCAGGTATGGGACCGCGGGGATGTTATCGGCTAATATGGAGGCCAAAATTGTTGATACGGAGACTGGGAATGCGATGGCTGTTAATCAAACCGGGGAGCTTTGGCTTAAGGGTCCGACTGTTATGAAAGGTACGTGTCAATTTTGGGTTTTTCATATTATGGTTAGATTAATTGCTATAAAGTTTGTTGTCCAATTTTTACTACTGAAAAAGATAACAACTTTTCTCCCCATCTATAAAGTTTTATAAAAAGTTGTGGTCGTTATTAAATATAGCTAAATAGTTTAATGGTAGACAATTATTACATGGGGTTGTTATGTGCTTGGTGGGGTCATACTTTTTAAATAATTCTGGCATAAATAAGAAAAAGTAGTTCCACTTACGTATGTCATTTTTGGTGTTTTTTAATTTCTTTGTAGCACCCATCGTGTGTAAAGTGGTTTAATCTGCAATATAATATGTGATGTGAGCTTGTTTTTTTCCTGAAAAAGTAGATACAAGTGGTAAAAGGATATACAAATTATAATAATATAGCCTAGTTATTTTTTGTCTACTATTTACAAACTTTAATAACATGGTAGGCAACGAAAAATTCAAAAAATATTAAAGTGAATACACACATTCAGGGCCTGTTTGGTTGGGGGGTTTCTTTGAGTTTTGAGTTAAAGATTTAAAATATGTTGTTTGGTTGCATTTTAGTTTTTGGTTTAGTTACATATACCAAATGGGTACCCCTATTGGTACCCCCTGGCGCACTGAATAGTGTCAAAAGGTACAAAATATTCTTTTTGTACCCTCATTTTTACAGTGCAACGCAATTTTTTATCTGTTTCTGTTTCGTAATTTTTGACAGTTTCATACTTTTCACCTGTTAAACTTTATATTTTTCTTTCCATTTTTTCCGTGTCACAGTTTTATAACATATACAAAATTATAAAAATACAAAAAAAAAATACAAAAAAAAAAAACGCAAAAAACCCGGGGGTACAAACGGTGATTCAGATGGGGGTACATATTTATAAGCCATACTCAAATATAAGACTAGTGTTACTTTAATCGAACTATTTGGTCGGTCTTTACATGACCCGACCAAACACCTCATTACATCACATTGTGACCGACCAAACTCATCCAACTTTTTTAATTGTTTGGGCTACTTTGCGACCGAGCAAATTGTTTAAAAATGTTATATTCGATGGTCTCATCCTCTCTAAATAGCTTCATATTGGATGGTCACCTTCAAATTTCATACTTTTATGAATAAATAGAGATGTAGGAACCACATCATGAGGGTATTTTAATTAATTAAATTTTAATTAAAAAAATGTTCGGTCACGTGTCTGGTCGGATTATGAGAGTTTGGTCACTGTTTGATCTAAAAAAATAAAAGTTGAGATGACGCTGATGTGACAGTATTAGTATGGTTTGGTCATCTGGTCGGATTACTCTTAGTCTAAGGGGTTATACTAAAGGTGGGAGGTGTGTAAGGATTTATGACACAAATGAGTTTAAGTGTTTTCTCCCTCTCATTCTTTCTTTTTCTTTTACCTCTCGTTACTAATATAAATAAATTTTAATTCATGTTTTAATATATGATATATATTTACAGTAAATATTATTTTTCATTTAACTCAAATTCAAATCATAAACTAAATTCAAATTCAAATATAAATCTAAATCCAAATCCAAAACTTATTTATAAATCAAGCGAACATTTTTATTATGGTTAATTCCATTAATTAGAAACGTATTTTTCAAAATTTACACATATCTAATAAAGACACTTGTTTTATTACCAATATATCCACCATAACTTGTTGTTTTGGGACAATTATACTAATATGCCCGGAATGATATCCACATCAATAAAAATACTACACGTCATTTTTTTTTTCTTTTCTATTTTACACCTAAATAATCACCGTCGCTATTGTAAATGGATACCCAACCCGAACATTTACTTATACTCAGGTTTCGCTCATTTTTCCCCCAAATCGTAACCAATCTTTTTCCCAATTCCTCCAAATCATAACCTTAGGGTTTTTCTAACATGTGCCTCAGGGGCACATGTTAAGGTGGGACATCAGGCTGTGTGTCACAGCCTGATTGGCCAGCAATTATTTGTGGGACCTGATAATGATTAATAACAATAACTGTTGACCAATCAGGCTGTGACACACAACCTGTGTCCTCACCTTAACATGTGCCCCTGCGGCACATGGCACATGTTAGAAAAACCCATATTATTATTACTCAAATCAACATGTCTACATCTTGATGTTGTTAAATTGTCAAACAAGCTTTTAGCCACGACAAGGTTAATGTAAAAGTGTTTATTACGCTTTTATGTATTATACCAATCACTTATTAGTTTTTATATATATATATATTTCATATTCATCTTAATCCCATTTCCTATCTTAACCACACTATCGTAGTGATAATTATTTGTATTAAATGATGATTAATATTTTTTAAGTTTTATAAACACCTCACATAATTGTATTAAATGATGAAAAGGTTAAATATCCAAAACATCTTCATGTCACACAAGCTTGAAATGTATATTTACTATGGTTTACAAATTCTTAAATCTCTTTATAATTTTATAAACATTTTTATAAACCATAGTAAATGTCTTTATTATTTTAAAATAACGTGTACAATATGCATTTGTATGTTAATTTTGAAAATATGCATATGAATTCATTAACCCTCTTAATTATGCGACTATTATTATGTGACTATTTTAGTGATTAATACAGTAGATTACTTAGCACATCTTCGCCGCCTATATTTGTCCCTATATCATAAAAATACAAACCAAAATTGAACGCTGAGGTTTTTCATTAACTCATTGATACATAGTTAGTATATATATGCACAATTGAAAATGAAACTCCCGTAGGTGCACTTGACTTAAATTTCGTGTGATAACTATTTACAATAAGTAAACCTATATCTACAAATGAAAGTTAATAGAACGGAAGAGTTCCAGGGAAAATGACTTCTTAAATGGAAAAACGGTAGGATACCATATTCTTGTGCCACGTGTCCCATGCATCTAAGGGTATAAAAGGTATATCAATAATATTCGTGAAAATTATATCTACATTCAGCACAAATAAAATTTACAAAAACTAATTAAAATGATTCTATCTTCATCTACCACAAATGATAATATCATTATATCATGAATCACAATCTTCATGTCTTCAACATCACTAATTCTTCATCATCCTCCAACAACATATCATATGCATCGTCGATCTCTGCATATCATCTTTGAGCATCGTCATCGAGCACCAACATCATCGATTTTGCATCATCGTCATTAGCGATTTTGCATCATCATCATCATCATCATCATCTATATCATCACTTTCATCTTCATCCTCATTCGGTCAAAACAAATCGAGTTGCATCATCATCTATATCATCACCATACACGTATTGCATCATGTTCGTCGTCAAAGTGTATCATCTTTAACCGGATCTGCATCTAAAAAACTGCATCATCTTCAACCCAATCTGCATTTTCGAATTACGTCGTGTTCATCCTCAAACTTCATCATTTCAGTTTACCACAAAACAAACACATAAATAAAAAAAGATATAAAAATAAAATTTAATGCCAAAAGATCTTTTGTTTGTAAAATTGATTTTGATTGGAAGTTTGGAACAATCATTCGTAACAAAAAAGGAATAAATCGCTGCGTTCTCGAGTTACTTCATTAAAGAAAAGGAAAGTGAAAAAATGAACGGTCCATGTTGTATTCTCGAGTATTATTTAAAAAAGGAAATGGAAGGAAATAAAAGGAAATTTAGTGTTATTTGGAAGGAAAGTGTTTCCTCCCAATTTTGGGAGGAAAGTGTTTCCTTTCTTTTCATTTCCTTTTCTTTAATGAAGTAACTCGAGAACGCAGCGTTAATGTCGTTGAAAGTTTTTTTATTTATCAACATAACAAAAAACCGAAGTTTGATGATTTAAGGAGGGCTGTCAAATTAATTCATAGGATTAGCATCGAATAAGTTGAAAAAAAGAAATAAGTACTTCAAAAACTAAAATAGGATGGTGATAAGATGATGATTAAAAGACTTTTATGCCCTTTGCTCCAGTTAGTTTCTACTTTCAGCCATTTAAAAGTTGAGCAATTTACAAAAATGCCATCATTACTTTACACCATAGATTTAGGAATCGGTCGGCTTACGATCGGTCCTACCTCTTTTACTTTAAATCCTTGTTTTATTTGAACTCTTTCCTAATAGAACAGTCAAAAGTTACAATTGTTTATATCAGTGAATTGAAGATCATGTGCATGGGTGAATGAATAGTGGAAATCTGACATCATGTTATTACAGGTTACTTTAGTAATCCAGAGGCAACTGCTTCTACTCTAGACTCCACTGGATGGTTAAGAACCGGAGACCTTTGCAACATTGATGAAGACGGGTTCATCTTTGTGGTCGATAGATTAAAGGAACTCATTAAATATAAGGGTTATCAGGTATCTAAGTATTGCAGATCTCTTACTTATATATTGGTTAGCTAAAATTGTTATTGTTATAACTAACTATGCTACTCGTTAACATTGCTACTTTTTGTTCACAATGGTTTATAATTTTTTTTCTGTCTAACTTCAAGGTTCCTCCAGCAGAACTCGAAGCATTATTACTAACCCACCCTGAAATCGACGATTGTGCTGTTATCCCGTAAGTTTTCAACTTTAATTTGCATAACTCAAAACTTGAAATCAACATAAAATGATTCTAGTGGGTAACTTGTGTCCCAGATTTCCTGATAAGAATGTCGGGCAGTTTCCAATGGCGTATATCGTGAGGAAAAGTGGAAGTCATTTATCAGACAAAGAAGTCATGGACTTTGTTTCTAAACAGGTACATTGTAGTTAAACCTTTTTGGGATATATAACTTACATTTTTTGTACTAGGTTGTTTAGACTTGCTGCCAGTTTTATAACATCAGACGGATTTATACAGGTGGCTCCATACAAGCAAATCAGGCGAGTGGCTTTCATCGGGTCTGTCCCAAAGAACCCGTCGGGGAAGATACTGAGGAAAGATCTTATAAAACTTGCAACCTCCAAACTCTAAATAAGAAGAAGAAATACATGGATTTTTTGGATGATATTTGGAGTGGAAGTAAACTGATAATTTGTTTATGTAATAATTTTAATTTGCTTGTAGCTTGTTGATTTTGCAACTATAATGCGCCCATCTCTTATGATTTGTGCTCTTATAGGTATTGACTTTTATATCCAAACTACAACAAAAGATCTGAAAAATAAATTGCCACAAGCTTTCCCCCGAGTTGAATACAGATAAATCAGGCTAGAAGATGTATATACACTGAAAAAGCTGGTTGTGGGACATAAAATAAAAATAAAAATTAAACGTGATACCTCCACGTATATGAAACCACATAACCAAACTTCTAAAGTCGAAAACATCATTGATACACAATTGAAATAACAAATTACAGACCACCAAGCTCAGCAACCAAAGAGAACTAAAACACCAAACCTAGCCTGGAAATTACAGCTACAACTCATGGAGCCTATTGACAGAAAACATTAAGCAACTTTTGGAACACTGTGCTAGATAACACTTCAAGATAACACAAAAGATCAACAGACACCTTTCACCGCCACTCTAATTAACCTTGCACCTATAATTAAACACACCCTTCTAATCCGGTCGACTCATTTGTTGGGTTTTATAACTTAATTAACCATATTAATTATCACGAGTACGCAGCGGAATAAATGATCACGTGTAAAACACAATAATTAACAAGATAGAAAACATGTACCTTTTAGCATGAAACGATACACCGTTTAAAGGTAACCGTAAACACCGTCTTCTATATACGCGTGTGTATAATACAACGCGTAACCACTAGAATCAAAAGTATGATTCCTCTAAGCTTTCACACACTATACGTTCTTAGCAAACGACGAGGTATGCTAGTACTAGTAGTGTATAACAAACGATCTTTATTCGTCTCTTGAATCTATCAACTTACGAACAAGAAATCACCAAAAGCGATAATCAAATAACCAAACAAAACTAAAAGTGTTTGTTGGTGTAGTCGAATAGTGGCAGTAAACCAAAGATTCCAAACAATTTTGAAGTCGGTCAACAAGGAATAGTCGAAATTTAAGGTTTAGGTTTTTCAAGTTATATAAAAATAATGAAACAATTAACCTTGTATTTATAGATTTGATCTTCTAATCCTTGTGGGATTACTTCTCTTGCCGACTAGGAATAAAAAGAGTAAACCAAACCCTTTAAACTTCGGTTTATTAATAATTAGCCCCTCACGTTTAACCATTAAACGTTTAACTAATTATTTAATACTCGTTAACTTTTAACGATCGTTTGTTATACATTTAATATATATTACATTAATATATTTACTCGTCATTTAACATATAAACGTGTGCGTCCCCTTAGGCTCGAGAATATTTCCGGACATATATTAATTCATATATGGTCATAATCCAACATCATTAACCCATTTATGGCGGGTGCTTCTCTAAGATAATTATTTGCAAGGTTGAAAAAATCGTGAATCGGTAGTGGGGCGGTCGACTCCCTTATAACGTGTAATCGGTCTAGGCGGAATTAATCACTGATTAATCGGATAGGCATTTCCGGCAAGTTTTAGGTATCTTTTGCGAGTTTTAGGTATTTCTGACGGGTTTTGACTATTTCTGGCAAGATTAAAAAAAACTTGTGATAAATATAAACAGCTACTATAAATGATTAAAACAACTTGACAGTGAGTTTTTGGTATTACCGGCAAGATAGCAAATTTGGCCACCATTGATCGTCGTTGACGTTCGTTGACCACGGTTGACCGATTTGTTCGATCGGTTTACAAAAATAGAAAAGGTTTGTGGCCCAGTAGCGCCCTGACGACGATTAATCGGCCTCATAGGCTTTTTCTGCAACACTGATTATTTGGCATAGTTAACCTTATTTTTAATAAGCAGACTTATAATTTTTGTTGAGTGTTGGGATTATCCTATGATTAATAATAAGCCAAAGTATTAATATTATTTAGCTTATACTTGTAAATGGACTATATAAGCTCATAAGCTTAAGCCCTTTCAAATAAGCAAAAAAAGGAGCTTATTAGACACTCCTTATATAGATCATAAGCCAGGTTGATAAGCTTATACAAATTTTAGAGCTAAGTTTTACTAAATAAATAAATAAAAATATAATTAACACGGTTATATCAAGAAGCTAGCAAAATGCGAGATAAAACGAGTTATATGCATGCTACAAGTTTGGCATAGAGCGTTACATCGTTTGCCAAACAACTTAATCCAATTAACAATTACATTTATATTCCTACTATTAATCCAATTGAATGAGGGGGAAATTTGATTTCGTAGAGGAGAAGGTCTTTTTAAGGTCGTTAAGGAGACGACCTTATTGTTTTCGGATCTCCAAATGGAGCAATTAGTAATGTGAACTACCACATCGAACAAATTTAAGGTCTTGACCATCACAGTGCTCGGACAGCCAAGCAAATCAGAACATCAAGGTTTGTCAATGGAACATTACATGATTCTACCACTCAGAATAAGACTTTCCAAATATTGGCAGCAAGCTCACATGAAATAAGTATGTGTTCTTCAGTTTCAGTTTCCCCATTACAAATAGGGAAGAGCATGGGGTCAAGTTCAATTCTACCTCTATCAAGAATTGTGCTAATAGGCATTCTTTTATTTACATAACGTTAAGAAAAATCCGTGACTTAATGAACATCTGAAACTGTGTCTCGAGTACTTTAAAAGAAGCTATGGATCCAATCTCTTGAAATTCTTCTTTGTCAAGTTGCTTTTCTAATTGATCCATGTTTAGGAACATTGTGCCTATAAAAGTTTCAACATCTTGACCAAAGAGTGTTGCAAATGCACGTTTGAATCCAGACTCGATTCGAGTTCCTTTTAAGTTGTCGTGTGAAAGATGCTTGAGGTGTGAATGAAGTTGTCGAAAAGATACCATGCAACTTTCTTTTGCTTTGTCTTGAATTTGTTGCATTTGTTGTTCTTCCGAATTAGAACACGAAGATAAAGTATCTTTCGTTTCCATTTTACCGTGAATTGAAGTGAAAATGATTTGTAGGATCTTAAGCAGGTAAAGTGATTGTTGTTGTTGTGGAAAACTATTTTACGGGATTTTACAAGTCTTGACTAAACCGAGAAAATACAAGAGTATTTCGCGGGATTTTACTAAATCAAGAAAAACCGTGAAAATAGAATTGTTGTTGGTGAAATCGTTGTTGTCGTTGAAAAACGTGAACTTTTGTTAACGATTTGTGAGCTAAAACGATGAACGGTGAAATTTCTTACAACGAAAGGGCTAAAATTGAAAATTTTGAAAACTAAAATGTAAAACTAAAAAATAACAAAAATTAAAAGTTTAAAAGAGAAAAAAAATGAAAAAGTATGAAAGTAAAAGGTTCTATTTTAATTTTGCTTAAAACCAAAGGTTTAATATAAGCAAGTTAAAACTTAAATGAAAAAATGAAAACTATTTTAAAGTTGAGGGGCTAAAAGTGTAAAATTCAAATTATAAGAAATAAAATAAACGTGTTCCCTCCTGTTGTATCTTCTTCTACATTTGAAACATATGAAAATGAAACGAATGCAAATTTGATCTCGCGGGATGCTACGGTTATCGTCGGTAAAAAATAAATATACCACGTTGATCGAAACGATGTCACGAACACGATGATATAATTCTTAAGTCCCGTCGTTTAACGTCACTCAAAACCGAAAACGGAAAATTTGTTAAAAACGTTTAAGTTTTTGTACACGTTCGTGATGTAGTTCGGTACAAGCTAGACAAAAAACTCGTTCGGTCCAAGACGATTATCACTCGTTCGATCCTTGAGTTATAGAAAAGAACTCGTTCGGTCCTACAGAAAAGAACTCGTTCGGTCCTTTAAGTTTTTCCACTCGATCGGTTGTACAAGGTTTCCTCTCGTTCGGTTGTTGAGTTTTTCACTCGATCGGTTGTACAAGGTTTCCTCTCGTTCGGTGCAAAAGTTTTTCCACTCGATCGGTTGTACAAGGTTTCCTCTCGTTCGGCTCTACAAAAATTCACTCGTTCGGCTCTACAAAAATTCACTCGTTCGGTGATGTTCACAAGAAACCAAAACGTACAACTTTCTTCTTTGCTATTATAGTGGATCTTGGTCTCTTTTAGTCTCTTGTTATGAAACCGTTGGGACCACAAAAAATGTTAACCAAATAAGCTCTTTTCATCCACTATAAGCTTTGAGCTAAAATTAACCACAAAAAGCTTGTAATAAGCTTTTAAACCAAATACAAACCACGAAAATAACCAATCTTAAAATTAGACAAAAAAAGAGATTAAAATACCACCGTGGCGAATGATACCAAATGTCGTCATTATAAAATATCACTTTCACTTCATATCCGAAACTAGAAAATAAGATGAGAAGAATTGGAAGAATTGTAGAGAGAAGTTAGAGAGAGAAGAAAAAGATTGGAAGATTACTTGCAAAATTACAAATGAGAATTAACAAGAACCAACCCCCTCTCCATACTTGGAGAGGGGTATTTATACTTAATACCAAGAGGCTTTCAAGAGCCTTAGTAATTTCTACGGGCCGGGACTTCGGAGGGGAATTACTAGGGCTTTCGCCCGAGATAACAGTGACCAGGTTTTAGAGATTACATTGAAAGAGCCGTTTACCCGTGTAGCCTATCTACATACGGTATATTATGTTAGTGACCAGAGACACTAATATAGAAAAAAAAAAAATAAAAAAAAAAAAAAAATTTATGAAGACGATCTTCCATTTGTTCGACTCAATATTTTGAGGCTAACAATACTATTGGCACTAATCATCCCTCCCTGAGTGGCCAAATGTCCGACAATATATCATTATTGGGGGATGATTTTATGCAAAAAAAGTTAACAAAAAAAAGTTTTGCAGAAAATATCCCCTGACTAGAAATGATTTATGCTGAACCGTTAGTCAACCTCACTCAGAGGGGTGATTAAGTGCTAAATAAGTATTCGGGTAGGGAATGATTAGTACCACAGAAACTATAAAACTACAGGAGAATAGAGATTTATGCCCATGAAGTTACTCTAAGAAATAAGGAATTAGCATTACATATTTTTACTTATTCATAGTTATAATAGTAGGGTAGATTTGACTACATGAGAGATGCAGGCAAAGTCTTGAAAAACATCTAAAGAACATTGGTATGATTAAAACAGTTTTAGTCTCGATACAGAAAATTTCTAGGTGTTGATTATGTTGAATTTTTAAGAAGCATAGGGGAGTTGGTGGTGTGACAAACTCAAAACGTGGGACAACGTCAGCAAAAGGAGTTTGAGCACCAGAATCTATGGCACCTTGTGGCAGTGGTTGCTCGTCATAACATGTTTTTATTATTATTATTTTTTTTTTAAATAAAAAATTTAAATAAACTTAAATTAAATTTTATTTAATTAAAATATAAAAACATAAAACATTAAACTTTACTAAAACTTGTAAGACATTAACATAAAAATTAAAAGTATTGAATAGAAATGATTAAAACATTAATAAATAAAAATCCGTTCTTGTCGAAGATTCGATGTGTGTATTTCCTATCGCTCGAAGTTCTTTGTCTCCAGAAACAATGTAAGTCACAATCTTTCGAACCAGTCTCAGTAACAAATGTATCGGTGCTGGATTTTCAAGAACACATTTCTAAGTTAACTTACTAAAAGTCTTCTCGTCTATCAAATATCTTGAGTATGTATAAAATTAGAAATAACAACAATTACATGATTCTTTGAGGATGTTGTGCGGGAGTGTGAGTATAACACCCACAACGACCTATGTAAAGGACTCCGAATGCCCAGTTCAATATGTCATTTTACTTAGCAAGAGCTTCTTGACATCTTTTAAGAGATTTCAGTTTAGTATCATCCCTTGCAATAGAAAAAACTGTTGTTGACATACGTAGCCATGTGGAATAAATTAACGTCGGCTAAATAGTACTTTTCCTATAGTTATGGCACAGTTTACAAACAAACGGAACTCTGGAGCTATATTAGCAATTTCATCTCAATAATGGGGAACCCATATAACACATTTAATCATTATTCGACACAGGAACCTCAAAAATATGCCTTGTCAAAATCCCAATTTTTGTGATCAGCACAAAATGTCTTAACTTAAAGAGTTGGGTATTTATTAGTACTCCTTTTGAACTGCCTATGTAACGACTTTGGGCAGTTTTTTCAATCCCAATGCATACAATCGATACTCCCGAGCATTCCCGAGAGTCCATGTTTTTCTTCGTGCAATTCATATGTTTTTTGAATATCAGTTGCAGTTGGCCTTCTTAAAAACTTATCATAATATAAAACGTGAATTGTCTTAGTAAAGTGATGTAAGCATTTTCGTGAAGTAAGTTCAGCAAATTTTCAAATACTGTCAGACTAAATGCATCAGGTGAGTGTCGTACGCCATTTGGCGTATGGCGGATGGTGCACTCTTAAAAATAGAGACTCAATACTTTTACGGACGGGTGCATCGAGAATCCGTACTCTAAAATACCTAAAGTACTCAGGCAGGGGTTGCACATTATAACTTAAGATATCGTTGAGTATTTTATTAAAAAGTGTAGAACTCATACGATACCTGCGCCTAAACTTTTCTTCAGGATATTTCGGTTCATACTCGTCGTCACCAAAATAGTCGTCGATTAGCCTTTGTTCCGCCTCTTCTCGTTCACGAAATATATATGTCCTCCTCCTCTTTGGACCATCACTCGAACCCCCGGCTTCTTGCTCACACAAACCCACATAATGTTGATACGACTCATAATCCCGCATATATCGATCATAGTCGGGTTGAAAGAAAGCATCATAATGATCGTATGTGTCGGTTGGGTCGAAATCGTTGAGATTATTTTGATCCATATTTGAAAGAAAAAAAAGAAGTATTGAAGTAGAAGATGTATTGAAAGTGTGTGTGAAGTATGAAATAAAAATGGAGTATTTATAGGATTTTTTAAAGGGTAAAATTGTGATTTTGGGAGTATTTTTTTGAATATCCACTCCCTCTAACGGATAGATTTAAAAAAAGATAAAAAAATAAAAATAAATAAAATAAATTGAGTTTGGCGTGGGCTGTTAGCCACGGCGCGAGAAAGCTTGACGCGAGCCACGGAGTGGTGCGCCGTCGGCCTTTCTCACGCCAAGGCTTGGCGCCAACCTACCTGCCATGGACTCCCTTTGCTCTTAGGGATGACATATACTATATGATTGCTACTAAGGTATTTAACTATTTTAATAGGATCACTTATCTTTTTAACCAATGTTATAGAACATTCAAATGAAAATTTAATAATTTAAGCATTAGTAACAAAATCAATGAAGTTTTTAAAAAGATGTAATTAAATTACAATAAGACCAGCCATGGAATACAAGCATACAACAATAGCACAATTAACCAAACCAAAGCATGTTATCGAAATGGTACATCTGTTGAGTTGTGGAGGCTTATATTGTTTGGTGCAAACCTAATCCCACATTGGTAGAACGAGTTAAGTGGATTAGCATCTCACACTTATAAATACTCTCTCATTTTAATTGTAAATTGTATCTCTTGTGTGTTTGTACCCCGTGTAGTTTAGCACGGGTCGTGTGGTTTGGCACGATCATGCGGTTTGGTACGATCATGCAGTATAGCACGAGCCTGAGCAGCTTAGCACGAGCTTGAGCAGTTTAGCTCAGAGCTTAATAATATTCTCTCTTGTTCAAGAGTGGACTGACCACGATCACCTAGATCGTGGGAACCACTATAAATTCTTGTGTCGTATTGTTCTTGTGTTTCTTATGATCTTGTAGCTTCTAATTATGCTCTGTTTATTGTACGATGGTGATTACACGAGGTGATTGTGTGTTTAACTGTGTATGCTTACATGGTTGTCTTGTTTGGGCTCATATTCCTTACAAGTGGTAACTCAGTGGGAGGTTATCAGAGCTTGCGTAGGGTTGTACTAGGATCGATTCCCCCCCCCCCCCAACAAGTGGTATCAGAGCCACGTTCGAGTACGATGGGAGCAATGGCATAATGCAAAAGAGTCAGATCTAAGATCAAGGTTGATGGCGTATTCTCTGGTTAGGCTGCGAAAGTCTGGTGGAGGCTGCGCAGGCTTAACGGAGGCTCTACTAATTAGTTTGTCATGGAGGCAGACTAAGGATTACTAGTAATCATTGTAGGCCAGGTTATAGAATGTTAACGTCATGGAAGAACAATTGGAACGTCACGTATTTAGAATTGTTTACAATAACAGCATAATAGTAGCCTGTGAGGCTCTAACTACGAAGTTTTTTGGAGGCTCTCATCACGAAACCTGTTGAAGTGAAGGTTATCATAGATGGTTCTGAAGATGCAGAGGGTTGTTGTGGAGAGGAATATTTGAAATCTTAGTTTTGGGTTTTAAGTTGTATCATTCCATGTGGTCCCGTGCATAGGAATGATGAAGAACTAAAAGTCGTCTCGCTCTGGTAAGGTGTTGGAGGCAGTTGTAAAGGTTCTTGTTGCGGGTATTAGGGACGTGGTCCTCGAGACTATCTATGTTTACTGTTTGGATCCTGAAGTTTTGGAGGCCCTGTTATGATCTCAAAGGGGAATGTAACCTCTGTAAGGAGTTGGATGACAAAGGGTACCATGTAGGCTTTAGTTGATCAGATATAATAGCTGGTTTGAGGTGGTTAGATTATTACTCGCATGGTTTAAATCATGAGACCTTGTACCGGGTCATAATTTGTTCTGGTAGCGGAATGATTCCTATAATGAAATGGTCGGGCATGAATCTAACAGAAGGTGTTGATTGGGAGGCTGAAAGGTTGAACGCTATCAGCAAGAGGCTCAGTAGGAGGCTCTGTAAAAGGCTCGGTGAGAGGCTCTGTAAGAGATTTAGTGGAAAGCTCTTTAGGAGGGTCTGAGAGCAGATGTATGCTCAGCGAGCAGGAATCCCTGAATAGTCAACATGGGAACTTCGAGTGTTAGATTTAGTAAGTCCTGATGTGCTTTCGTTTATTGTTAAGAGTTTGAGAACTGGTACATGTTCAGAACCGAGGGAAGATTCGACCCTAGTAGGAGCTTTGGAACCAGTGGAAGCTTTGTAGATAGATTGTCAATCTCTGTTACAGATCTGGTAAGCTTTGGATACACTATGGTGTTTGGGCCTTCATATACATACTCTTCAATGGCAAGTTATCTTGCAGCTGACCAGTGATAGTGAACTGGAATTTTCTCATGGAGCTGCGATTTGCTATTTGATAAATTAGAGTATCCGTACAGTAGGAGTGGGCTATGGTTGAGATGAGTTCACTGAGGGAAAATCAGACGTGGTTTTTGGTTAGGTTACCAGCAGGAAAGCAAAGGTTAAAACCATGTAGTAGGAGCAGGATATGGTTGAGATGAGTTCACTAGGTGAAAATTATATGTGGTTTTTGGTCATGTTACCAGCAGGAAAGCAAAGGTTAACAGGTGGATGTTCAAGGGTGTGAAGGCGTTCTCACATGTTAACTTTGATGAGTACATATGCGTTGCACTGTCGGAGGGTCTTCTAATTGCTGGGAAGGAAGATCTGACATGTGTTGAAACTTTGTATGGATTAGTTGTTGGTTTTGATGGTTTTCTCTTGAAAAGAATTCTACAATATCGGAGCCTGGTGAGGCTTCGACACGCCTTCTCAAGAAATGAGGAAGGTGGTTGAACTAGAGAGAATGGAGATGCCTATCCCAGTTTCAAGATTTTGTTCAGGATACCTTGTATCGAAAGTCTCCTAACTTGGCGTTTAGTTAGTAGAGTGTGTCCCGTAGGTTTGGCGGTACGAAGAGGTTGGAATGGAAACATTGTTAAAGGGATGATGATGTAGATTTACTAAAGTTACTTGAGATGGAGAGCAGATCAGCCTCCAAGTGGGAGATTGTTGAGTTATAGAGGCTTATATTGTTTGGTGCAAACCTAATCCCACATCGGTAGAATGAGTAAAGTGGATTAGGATCTCACACTTATAAATACTCCCTCATTGTAATTGTAATTTGTATCTCTTGTGTGTTTGTACCCCGTGCAGTTTAGCACGGGTAGTGCGGTTTGGCACGATCCGCATGTTGGGCACAGCCGGAGTATTTGAACGCCAGAGCTTAATAATATTCTCTCTTGTTCAAGAGTGGACTGACCACGATCACCTAGATCGTAGGAACCACTATAAATTCCTGTGCCGTATTGTTCTTGTGTTTCTTATGATCTTGTAGCTTCTAATTATGCTTTGTTTATTGTACGATGGTGGTTACACGAGGTGCTCGTGTGTTTAACTGTGTATGCTTACATGGTTGTCTTGTTTGAGCTCACATTCCTTACAAGTGGTAACTCAGTACGAGGTTATCGAAGCTTGCCAGGGGCGGAGCCAGGAATTCGTGTTAAGGGGGGCCTTAAAAAAACAAAACCAAAGTGGTTCCTTTATGTAGTGGAGAAAAAAGATAACGGACAACGGGTCGGCCGCTTGAGTGGTTCGGTTACGATTTAAAGAAATATATTGTTAATACATAACGGCAAATTTATTATAACTTGTTTGAGCTTGTGTTATAAACTATCTCCATTCTAAAATTATTGTTCACAGACAAAAAATGCACAGTTTAAGAAAAAATGCATTAATTACTGTTTTGATTTCTAAAAAAAGTCAGTTTTATAATTTGAAAAATAATTTGATAAACTTAAACAAATCTAGTTATTATTTTTAAAAAAAATAGCAAATAATTTTGAGACGAAAATAATACCAAATTATACTAATATTGTAAAGATATTTTGATACATACTATAAAA
>BQNB010009693.1:67658-85010 GCA_026074375.1 Tanacetum coccineum
TTTGTTTGGAATTCGGCGCAGTTGGATTATGAAAAAAAAATATTTTTACCCTATTACCAAAATATAAATTTGGTGTAAAAATAAGCTAAAAATGCTATAGGAAAATTTTTTATTTTATATATTTTATTTTATTACCAAAATTTGAATTTTGTGTAAAAATAAGTTAAAAAGACTATAAAAAAAATTATATATTGCTCAACTTTTTCAGTAAAAAAGTGTCGCTAAAAACGGGTGTCGTCTGGATACTTTTTTTTTTAAAATCAAACCGCTGCTAGTGTAAGCAAACCGCCGTGTAATAGAATAATCAAACCGCTGCTTCTTTTGACAACTCGCCGTGTATTTAAAATAAACAAACCGCTGCCTAGTCTGACTAACTCGCTGCCTGTTCCTTTGAGCAACTCGTCGTTTGGTAACTCGCCGTTTAGCAACTCGCCGCCTAACTTTTTATAGTAACTCGCCTCCTGAATTAAAATAAGCAAACCGCTGCTAAACCTATTGACAACTCGCCGGCTATGTGAGCAACTCGCCTTTGACCAGCAACTCGCCTTTGACTTTTTCCTAAAAACGTGGATCTTGTCCCTTATCTTACCAAACTGCCATGATGAACACCAAGCTCGATTTTTGCATATTCATTCCAATGAGCTTATTTCCCACGAAATAAAGCTTTACCGTGTAATAGGAACTAAACCTTATAAGCGTAAACTTACAACAACATGTATTTCCTTGTGGATCTTCATGAACGAAGCAACTCTCCACGAAGAACACCAACTAAATTCGAATCTTTGTAGCTTTGTTATCGATCTTGAGGCTTGTGTATCACTTGGAATGGTAACAATATACCTTTCTTAGCATTTATAGCATGAAAAACAACACGATTAACCAACCAAATGAGCTCAACAAATGATTTTGAGCCGTGGGGTTTTAGAACTAAAATAAGCTACAAAATTTGCTAATTAACCACAAGAATCAAACAGAAATTCACTTAGGCTCTTATGCCAATTGTTGGATCCCGTAACACTTCATAACATATATATCATACACGAATTTGATCTAGAAAAGAGAAAGGAGGTGAGTTGTTTTAGAGAGAGAAAGAAGAGAGAGAGAGATGAGAGAGTTTTGGAAAAGGAAAAGATTTATTATTTTAACAACTAACTTTTCCAAGTGGAAAAGTTCCTTATATACCCCGACACTTAAAAGTGACGCGTGGGATATTTAACTAGGACCCGGGCTCGGGTTTTGCTTGGGATCAAACCCGAAACATATACAATATTAGATTAACTATCGAGCCCGATTCCCGATATTATACTATTACAACATTAACTAATTAAATGACCGAGACTCGTACACGTAATGAACGAACTTCCTGTTCGACTTAATATTTTGAGGCTAACACATGAGGTGTCATTTTATACGCTATGGCGGGGTCATTTAACCCTTTAAATCTTGCAAATATGCCCAGATTATGTGCTTAATCATTTGTTTTCAGGTTTTTAGCACTTGGATGGCATTTGGAGGAAATATACGTGACTTGGGCTAATTTGGAGAAGAAACGGACAAGACTACGACTCTACACTATTTATCTTGAAGAATTGTGCATACAGAGCGTGGAGACGGTGTCGTAGGCTTCAAGCGACGTCGTCGTGATCTTTCTAGTGACGGCTTCATGGATTTGACGACGACGTCAGGACGTAGCCGACTTAAACTGGCTTTAGAAGATTCTACTTGGCGACGGCGTCACGACTACAACACGACGTCGTCGCGACGCTTTTCCTATAAATACAAAACCGATTTTAGGGTTTTAAGTGTGTAAGTTTGTATAACTTTTGGGAGTTAAACCCTAATCATTCTAGCAGCTTTTAGGCCGTCTTTAGGGCCTCAAAACCCTATTGTAACTGACCTAAATCCATGTTTTAATCAAGTAAGATTATTTATCTTTAATCATTCAATATGTCTATGTGTTGTTTGATTGATTTATGTTCTTGCTTTCTTTATAACATGCTAGGCTAAACCCTCCTTTGTATTTACTTATGATTGTATGAAACTTAGATTGTAGATCCTTTTAATGTTGCTTCTTGTGATGGATGTGCGCGTTAGGCTTTAGAAAACTAGCCATAAGATATTAAATTGGCATAGACGTCTAGGGAAACACGAGTGTGTAGAAAGGATACCATCGGTAACAGTCTTCATACTACCTTACCCCTAATATGGTTGATCCCTCTTAAGATATTTCAATTGCATTTAATATACTCTTAGGGGCCTTGTAATAGTCTTCATACTACCTTACTTGTGCGTTGCCTTAACGGAATATTAAATAGACGGCAAGTTCGTGTAATTCGTTCATGACTTAGGAAATACTTACACAGATCATCACAAGTGTGACAAAGCAACAGGATTAGGAGAAGCAATCTAAGGAGTAGTACATGATTAAGTAAATACATCTTTTTATCATAAAGTTATCACCAATAGATTAGATTATATTTAGTTTAATTAGTTAAACAAACCAACCTCTCAAATCAATGATTTTACTGCTTTCTATAAAATAAAAATACAAAAAGAATCTTCTCTCAACCCCGTAGACCTCTGTTAGATCTTGATCGAGCCTTCCCAACCTATTCCCCTAGAGAACGATAACAACCCCCGAGTCTTGCCTATACTACACTACAACGATTAGGTACACTACCTAGGGAGTTGTAAAACTTCGTGTTGAAGTCTTTACGACTACCGAACGAACAACACCAAGAGGAGCTGGAAATACTTCTCGCTAATGACACTCAGTCACATTTCACGGAGAAAAAGGTGCATTCAGTTGTGGTAAAGACAAATGAAAACTCCAAACCCTTCATTCAAACTCAACAATTAAGTCCCTTATATGGAATCATCAAGTCATTTAAGTCATCAGCCAAACCATGTAAGGTAGAGAGGGAAATAAAATCTCCTTTCAAGTATGATTTTAATATATCATTTACCTACCCCGTAACATACTTACACCCTTATGGTGTTTACTGCTACTTTCACCCACACTTGATCTCAAGTGAGGGGATGAACACCCTATTACTTAGTAAATAAGGGTGGAGTCAAGCTCGTGACTCGAACAAAAAAAGCGCTTTATGGGAGGCACCTCATGCCTATCTTCACTTATGTTTTATTTTTAATTTTATAACATTTAGTTGGTTTTGTGTAGTTCTTACTTTGTTTGCAGGTTCATACAGCAAGTAGATAATCGAGCTCACATTGGCTTATGGTTAAGTGGATAATAGTAGTTGCAGACTGCAACTATGGCGTAGCTGGGTACCCAAGCTATGCCATAGTTAGGTTTAAAATCCAAAACTTTTTCTATCAACATGTAACTATGGCGTAGTTCCACTCTTTGACTACGCCGTAATTGGTCTAGTATATTTAAGCTTTTATTTTTCCGCTTAACTATGGCGTAGCTTTACCCTTGGACTACGCCGTAGTTCTCCTCTGCAAATGAAATTATTTTTCAAAATAAATTTAAATTTCACAAAACCGTGTGTAATCAGTAAATGAACTTTGTGGGTATGTTCTCTGGAAATCCTCATGAGATTTCACTCGTCTGCTCGGTCCACCAAAGGGTTTAAAAGGCTTGTTGCATACGCTAAATGCAACCGTGATTCCTACGAAAGTGATTTATGTTTGTATTTATTTTACTTGGTGTTTTTCTTTGATGATGCACATGGTTGTTGTTAAGTGAGTTCAGGTACATGGATGGTGGATCAAGTCTTTCAAGATAGGACATTGATGTTACTTAAGGAAGCATACGTGCAGCATGTATTGAGACATGCAATATTTTTATCATACCAAGCAAATCCATGGGAGTTTTCTGTTTTATTTTTAACCCTTCCACTTTTAATTTATATGCTTAGTCTGACTCAAGTGGGAGAAAGGGATTAGAAATAGACACCCGCTTAATTATATATGCCCTTATTTTATAGTTTTTATTGTAAAATGTTTCATCTTTTAAACTTTGACATGTTTTTCATTACTTAACTAGTTTAAACTTTACTTAGCATACCTAACCTATATATTATATTGTATGTGAGGATAAGCCTTTCTGTTTTCCCATTATACTTAAATTCTGTGGTATATCCTATATCATAACACGGGGTCGATTCTTGGATTTGGCTAGTTTCTAGAGAGAGAAACACTTGAGAGAGAATATCTAGAGAGAGAAAGTGTTTTTCTATGAAAAGTAAATTATGACTAGCTTGCCTCTTCCAAAGTTGGAAGAGGCTATATATAGTACTTACAATATACCGGGTATTCGTACCCGACTTAAAACCGAAAAACGTACTATTAACTATTAAACTACGAGCTATAATAAACAGTAAAATACACGGGGTGACCGAGTCTTTTTCTAATATCTAACAATCTCCCCCTAAGGGAGGTCACCCCTGACAATACCAAACTTTAATCACTTCAGTCTTTAGCTCGTAGACATTTGATATCTTGTACATTTGGGATAGTAATCTTTTGATTCATCTTACGCTTGTCTTTGACTGTGATCTTGAGCTTTCTTGAGATCATCGTCCAAACATAATCTTACATCATCTTGTGCACTTGTGAAGAAATACATGACATCAGAGTTTGCGGAAGCTTTGACACCTTTATGAGGTCTTTCATAACATCATAACAAGTGTAGGTCGTGTCTTAGCATTCGGTTATTATCTTGACATTACTGGAACTGGGTATCTCCATCTCCATCTCCATCTTTAAATGATCCTGTAATGAAACAGTTAGTAATAAAGAGAAAATTGATTTGAAAAGACAGACTAAGTGTTTCTTATGAAAGAGTTTTGTAACACTTCGAGAGTTTTGATTGTTTGTCAAATGATCAATAACCGTCAATTCTTATACTGGAACAAGATTGATTCACACAGAATCGCACCATCGTTTCTTTCCAGTTGTCACAAGATTGATTCTTATAGAATCGCACAAGTCACCTACCTAGAGCTTGTTTGATGTTGGCTCTAGCAGGATTTCCATCTTCATTGTGAAAAACTATCGTTTCACTCGGATGTTCTGGCAATATCACAAGGATAATGCGTAGGACTCTTAGGATAGACTTGTTTCCACAGTGTGTGAAAGACAAGAGAATTGGATATGTGTCCTAACGAGATTAATTGACGATCTCTTGGCTCTAGACTCAATAGTGCGTTTTGGTTTTAGTAATCGGAGGCTGGAGCAGACTGCCACCTGTTCAATATCAACTAACTCGGAGTGAGAAAGTCAATAGATAACGTGTTTAGTCTCCGTGAGAAATGAAACAGAAATCTTTTGAAAGATTCTGAGTGGCTAGGGAGGGTTGTGCATTGCATCACTGGGTCCATGATGTCGATCTTCAATGTCAGCAATCATCTTAGTGATTCTGGCAGCATATGAATTGACCCGGTTTCTGCCTAAGTGAATGGAGGGCTTCTTTCTTTACACCCTTTATCTTTACAATTCTTTTTAATTCTTCAACCCCTTCAGTGCTTACCGAGACTTCATGACTAGAACCTTGTTGGGTTTATTCCAGTACTAGCTCCATCTCAGTCGGCACTTTTCCCTTATTCTCACTTTTACTCCTTTTTCATGTCATACCTAAGGACTTCTACACTAACTAGTGGATTGTCCCTGGGTAGATCCCTCCGGTTATGGCTGGATCATTGGGAATAGTACCTAACCTTACCAACCTTATAACTCTAATTAAGTAAGATGCATGGTCGGTCTTTTGGTACAGTTCTCCTTTCCATAAAACTAATTGTAAATTCAATTAAGGTACTTATGATATAAGTATCAAAGCATTTTTAGTACCTCGATTGTTTTTGACATTTTTCAGAAACGCTCCCCCTCAAAATATGCTTCGGTATTCGAAATTGTTTAGCACGTTTGGGCGTAGTATATGAGTCCTAAAAATCATTGTTCTTTATTATACACATATTTTAATCACATTTTCTCCCCTTATCAAAAATTTTAAACCCTTTGACATTTTGGATATCAATTGATTTAAATATGTTATAAAATTTAGGAGAAAAGTGTGGCCTTAATTCGCAAGACGTGTAAGAGACATATAATTGCTCCCCCTCAATCGTTGAGGGATATAAATTACTCCTACACTTAACCATCAAGAGATTAACTACCTACTAATGTACAAGGTATATTATTCACAATAAGATTAGTCATCAAAAATTAACTCCATCCTAACTTACATGATATATTTTTATAATAATAGAAGGGATAAAATTGACGCTTTTTATTTATTGTAACGCAGGATTCTCACGATTTTTCTGTTGAATCATACCTGTAATTCAAAATCTCTATTCTTCCTCCAACAAAGGCTTTCATAGACTTTGATAAGAATCTTCTGATCTGTAGTCATTGTCTTCTCGATGCAGTGATGAAGTCTTTGCTTCGTCTCTTGTCTCATCCTCTTACCACGTTCCTAGACTCCATCCTTAATTGTACTGAACAGATTGAAAGTCTTTAACCAAGTGGACCAGTTTTTTTCCATTACTCTTTGTCAAACGTCCCATCACTAAACATGTGAAGACTCATTCACCTCATCAACTTCTTTGATCATTTATGTCACTGTAGACAATAGGACTCTTGGCTTAGGACTATCGTATAATCTTCTTTAAAGTATAGTCGGCTGCATCCCAGTTTGGACGTTCAAGGTTGATCTTTGTTTGATAACTTTCAATCTCGGCTGTATGTCTCCTATCACGATTCCTATGCACCAGGTTTCGTATCCACAGTGTTTGACTCTGTGATGAAGACCTAGTCTGTCTGTCTTGGGCAATGGTTGGTAAGCTTTTCTATGAATATGAAGGAACAGATCTTCAAAATCATTGGTATGAAGGTTTTTGAAATCCTTTTCTGAATCTTGTACGCTTGTAATCAGAACAGCACGTCGTAGAATTATCTCTCTTATTAGTTGTATCCTATTTTTAGAATACCTTGACACTGATCACACAGAGAATTCGCATCTGGCGGAATTTGACTACTTCACATCATGAGATCTCACTGTGTTATTGATGAATAATTCCTTACTTCCTAGAACCAGGCCCACCATTGAGTGATTCCATAGACCGCACTGAAGTCATTATATCACGTTCACCTCAACACATAATGATGGAACTAATTCTTCAAGGCCAAAGTCTAGGTAAACAGAGCGGCTTTGAGCTTTGGGATAAAGATAAGGCAATTTTTTCGCGTTCTTGTCACCTGATCATTACAGATTATCCAGATCCTTATTGAAGAAGAATTGTGGCTTGAATAGTTACCTGACCTGGAGGTGGCCTCTAAGATCAAGGTTCATGTATATTTCATCAAATGTTGATGCCCTCATGGATTTACTCAAATCAACCTTATTTGTCAGCAGCTTATGCATTCATCCATCTGATAGGAAGAAAGACGCCGTTCTAATAAAGGCTTTAACAAAGGTTGAAAGCTAGACCTTCGAAATCCATGCTTTGCAGACTTCTTCTTTCCCTGTTTTTTCGCAGAACCATTCGATAAACGACCCAATAATCATATGTCTTTCCTTTAAGCATTGAGTTCTTCCTCTATGAATCTTTATATAACCTGGGCGTATGTATTTGCCCATTTATTCTCTGTTTCTGGAAATCATATCGGGAGGAATGGTCCATTCTGGTTCAGTGTTAGCAGGCTCTCGCTTTCTAATCGGGCTTAAACCACTTTTTGGTCGAAACTTGGGAATGTGAGCGTTGTCAGTGTCCTCCATAATCTGAGTCATACCTTCACCTGCATTGTAATGTCTATCTGAAGATTGTTCAGAATGTTCTGATTCGGGATCATGATACTTGCATCGAAGAATCATCACCAAGCATCTCTTGTGTTAGTGAACTGCCGATCCCAGTTGGAGAGTTAGGTGTGGGATGTGTTTGGTAGCAGATGCATCAGACTCCCTTGGTTTCTTTGAACTTTGGTCATCCCCCCATCTTCAAGGAGTTGAGCTGACCCAGAAGTGGTTTCGGCAGAAATCAGATCCCTTCGTCTCTTTGTTACCTATCCCCTGGTTTGATCCAGCTGAAAGGGCCCTCATCATCATCATCTGTCGTCATCATCATCACAATCATGCTTTCTCTGTGATCTTAACCATGTCAGCAACTTCCGTTATCCATGCGGCTTCATCTGCTATCAGAGCGTTCTAAAAGTGCAAGTATATTAAGACGGTAGTATGCAGTATTTCGGTTTACAGACTTGATCTTATTCATAAGTTCTTGAAGAGAAGCACTCTTTAGGTCAAATTCTTCAGATCAACTTTATCATTGACCCTGATGGAGTAAAGCTTGAATACTTTTCTCCTCCCCTAGTTCCTTTTGATTCTGAACATCTCCTCGGCACTCTTTCAATTCTTGATTCTGGATAGACTTCTGGGCTAGGCAGTGACAGAGTATTTCAGCTGAATTATAAATCTGCAAGTGTGTCATGTTCAAGACCTAAGGAGAGTCATCATCAAGTTTTGTTCTTAGATATTTAGCAACAGCCGTAGGAACTTTAGGATTTAATTGAAGCAAACATCATCAGAGTGGACAGTCTTCTTTACTTCAGACAATCATCTTGCCCAATCTTACCACTCTTAGCTAAGGCCGAATGAATGGAGTAATGTCAGGGATGAGATTGTGAGTATTTGTAGCATCCGTGTTTATTTGCGGAGAGTGACTAAGTAATGACGCTTAGAAGATGTATCACTGTGAAAGGGATGAATCACTGAGGAGTTTGAAGTTCCGTGTTCTGATGACTTGAATCAGGTATGGTGTGGAAATCAGACTCCTCCTCTAACTTGTAGATTTCTCTGTGAACAACTTCGTTGTTGTTTGTATAAAAGAAATTGATCCCTAAAAGTTACAAGAGTCATCGAGATTTTTCATGGAAGACATAGAACCTAAGGAATGACTTTTCTGGTTCAATCATCCGATGACGAAGGCAACGTTTCGTAATCTGTTATGCTTCAGGTTTTACATAAACCTTTGGGTAGGCTTGTGGCAAGGAGATTCATCATCCATGAGCTCAGGGTTTGGTCCAGGCAAGAGACACATGTAATTTTCCAGAGTACTGATCGCACTGGTCTTCTTTCATGGCTCAAGGTCTGTTCCGACCAAAACCAATCATTCCCTTATTCAAGGGTCTATACAGGAATGCTACTCTTGATTTACGGTTAGACGAGTCTACTTCCACCTTGATCTTTTCACCTTTAGGAGCAGGACGGTTTTCTGTTTCACTTTCTTTCATGTTCTGAATCCGATGTAGGATGAGATTCATGGGACACTTTCTCTGTTGTGATGTCATCTTCAGGTCGTGAGAAGAGGGTCCAGTTGTTGAATCATGAGAAGTTTGGTCACGCCTAACAAGGATAAACATCAGTATTTCTTTCTCTGTTGATGACAGATCGATCAGGGAATACTACATGTTCTTACAGTTACAACGCACTTTCCTTTGGCCTACCACTTACATGTAGTTTGGAAAGTTGGTTTCTGATACTGGGTCCCTGGAAAATTTTTTTGTTACACCTCCAACAGTGCCCGACTTGTGGCAGAAAGGCTGGATCAAAGCTAAGCTTAATAGCTCAGTTCCAAGTCAACATCATCACCCTTTCTCCTTCACATCTTTTCTGAAGTGCTTCCGAAACTCATGCTTTCTTAGCCCGTCGAGATCATGATCATTACCTTCTTCATGGAGGAATAGATCTTGTTGGAGATTCCATCATCTTCATCAACCAGTTGGACAGAGGGTTTTCCTTTTCTAACGTTCATCTGGGAAGCTACGTGCTTGTGAAGGGTTTCTTTGTCGGAAGAGGAGCTGGCTTAGGATTGTTTGACATGGTGTGGGTGGTTGTGGCTTTATGGGTGTGCACGCTTTGTAGCAGATTGCACGCTTGCACTTTCTTGGGGGTTTTTCTTTGTATACACAGCATACCATTTCCCAGATATTTGGGATTAGTCGAGGATTGTTGAATCTTCAGTTATAGGGGGATCGGAAATTGCATTCCAAAACACTTCAACTGACCCATCACTTTTAGGGAACCCAAACTTGAGATTTCCTAATATAAAATCATCTCCAGTATGATGAACAGCAGATTCAGGACGTCGATGGATGTTGTTATTGCTTGCCAAGTAGTATATTATCACCTTGGAAAACCGTCCATAAGGAATGAGGAGAGGAGTTACTTTCTTCTTTGGGTTCTTCAGAACGCGTTGCTGACTTGCTTGTTGTGATAAAAATGTCTGGAGCCCTTGAGTGAACTCTTCCCCCACATCATATCTGCATGATCAACATAGTTTGAGTGACGATTCCCCACAGCATTTAGTCAGAACTGGGAGTCTGGGTTGAGTCACTCTTCCCGCCTAAGAAGTCCTTTCCTGTGAAGCACTGTTGATTAAGGACATATGCCCTCCATGGTTGATACACATAAATCCACCCTTATGTTGGAGACTATTTATACATTCAGGATACCCTAGCACATTAACAAAAATCAAATGACATGTTACCAAGAAGACAAGGCAACTCAATATGGATGATTTGGATGACGGAGTAAATTGCAATACAGCCTTTCTGAGAAGATCATTCACTTAGATCGAACCATTGTTCATCAACCTGACAAACTAGAACCCCCGTCTATCTTTTATATTTCATTGTTGTTCCAGAACTGTTGCAGTAGATAGCCGGAAACCATTGCTGAGGCATTGAATGCTAGAAGAAATTGGTGATTAACTCAGATTCACTGATATCTAAAGATGGGGTTATTTTGAATCTTTTGTGCATTGAAAAATTAGGTTCTTTTCCCAGAATGTGGTAACCCAGAAGCGAGTCCCAAACTGCACATCTGTTCTTGAAGTAGGGAGGTATGAGTCGGTAGACAACAATAGTTGTTCTGGCCATCAGTATTCTTCAAAAGACATTTAACTAAGGAAGACAAACATTGCAAGAAACGAAGTTATAGAGAACTTCGAGGCATTGATTAAGGTCAGTGATTCCATTATTGATTAAACATAGAGGAGAAACTCTGGTTGATAAAATCTACTAATTATCCAACAATCAATAACTTTTTACCCTGAATGGGATTAAGAAAAGGCAACTGGGTCATTCGAATGGCCGTGATAGATTATGCTCAAGGTCAAATATGAAACTTAGCCCAAACCGCCGCCAGGCAGAATGCCAACTCGCCGTTAGGAGAATTGAGCAAACCGGTTCGAGCGAAAATATAGGAACCATATTCGATACCAGAACCGCCGAGATAGCTGCGTTTTTAACCTTTGGAAAAAAATATATAGAAAATTATGGCACTCGCAGTATTCCAACCCTCTGTTGGCCAACCACTGCCATTCGACAACTCGCTGTGAGACAACCCCGCCGTTAGGCAACCCGCTTTTTAATGCAACCGCTGTTATGGCAGGACCCCCCCAAGGAGAATTCTACCGCTGTTTATAGGAGACGAACTCGCTGTTTTTTTAATCAATCCGCGGTTATCAACCCGCCATATAGGCAACTCGCTGTGTCAACCCCACCGCCGTTAGACAACTCGATGTTAGTCAACTACCCTACCCGTTAGGCAACTCGCTATGATATCCAGCCTACCGTTTAAGCAACCAGCGGGTTGAGTAATTTATTAAAAAATAATAAAATAACCAACTTGCCGTTTAGAAAGAAACGCAACTTCGCCATTCGGGCCGGTTCATTAGATCAAACCCCGCACCACCTTTTTCCAACCAATCACATCCTAAGGCATTCCAGTTATAGATATACATGGCTTAACCATTACATTGTTCATCAAACACAACATATATCTACTTTTTAAACTACAACCCGCCTTAAGAATCAAAGGAAACTCAATCACTAATGTTTGAGATAGAAAACCACACATCAAAACTCATTAATATATACCTATAAAGAACACTTCCCACAACTAAGATCACACCAATACAGAAACTACATTGGTGTACTCAAGCTTAAACGACCCTAGATCTATTTTCTACACTTTTTAATGTTTCATTCTATTCCTTTGAAGATACCACACTAATAAATGATATGATTAAGGACCGATACATAACCCTTTGCTCGAAATAAAGAGGGGGCACTGAAATCGGCGATTTGAGACTTGGTTCTTGGCGGCGAGTTGCCATTTGGTCAAACCTTTTCGAAAACCGGTCAAAGAAAAAACACACACACACACACACTCGCAACTCGCCGCCAAGAACCAAGTCTCAAATCGCCGATTTCCAGTGTTTCGAGCAAAGGTATGTATCGGTCCTTAATCTATATCATTTATTTAGTGTGTATATCAAAGGAATCGAATGAAAACACATTAAAAAGTGTAGAAAAATAGATCTAGGGTCGTTTTAAGATGAGTACACCAATGTAGTGTTGTATGGTGTGATCTAGTTGCTGGGAAGTGTTCATAAGGTATATATTAATGAGTTTTGATGTGTGGTTTTCTATCTCAAACATTAGTGAATGAGTTGCCTTTGATTCTTAACAGCGGGTTGTAGTTTAAAAAGTAGATATATGTGTGTTTGATGAAAAGAATGGTAGCAATGTATATCTATAACATAGGAATGCCTTAGGATGTGATTAGTGTTGAAAAAGGAGGTGCGGGGTTTGAAACAAAGAAACGGCCCGAAAGGCGAGTTGGCGTATATTTCTAAACCAAGTTGTTATGTTTATTATTTTTTAATAAATTACTACAACCCGCGGTTTGCTTAATACGGTAGCTGACTCATAGCGAGTTTTGCTCTAACGCCCGGGTTGACAACATCGATTGTCCTAACTGGCGGTTGACAACGAGCGTAGTTTGCCTAAACGGCGGGTTGACTAACCAGCGGATTGATTAACAGCGGGTTGCCTAAACAGCGGGTTGCCTAAACAGCGGGTTGCCTAACGGCGGGTTGCCTAACGGCGGGTTGTCTCACAGCGAGTTGTCGAATGGCGAGTTGGCCAACAGCGGGTTGAATAACAGCGAGTTGCCATAATTTTCTATTATTTTATTCCAACAGGTAAACCGCCGTCTCTCGGCGGTTTGGTCGAATATTTTTATATTTTCGCGGCGGTTTGCTCAATTCTCCTAACGGCGAGTTGGCATTCTGCCTGGCGGCGGTTTGGGCTAAGTTTCATATTTTGACCCATTGAGCCCAATAATCTATCAAGGCCCATTCGAATGACCCAGTTGCTTTTCTAAACCCCATCAGGGCTTAGTTAACAAGTAATTGATCCTGTTGGATAATTAGTAGATTTTAATCAAACCAGAGTTACCTCTATGTTTAATCAATCATGGAATGACATGACCTTAATCAATGCTGAAGTTCTCTCTAACTTCGTTTCTCTGCAATGTTTGTCTTCTTTGTTAAATGCTCTTTTGCAGAATACGATGGCAGAACAAAATGTTCCCGCTCAACCTCCTACAAGAACAGATGAGCAGATTGTAACTTCGCTCGTCAGTGGTTACCAATCGGGAAAGTAGCAACCTACTTTTCTCAATGCACAAAGATTCAAAAAAACCCCATCATTCAGATATCTGGATCATCCTGAGAATACAATTTTCTTCTAAGCATTTCACTGCCTCAGCACATGTCCGGCTATCTACCTGGCATACAGTTTCTGGAACACATGAAATGATAACGATAAACGGGGTTGTATAGTTGTCAGGTTGATGAACAATGGTTCGATCTAAGTGCTGATCTTCTCAGAAAGGCATTAGCAATTACTCCGGTCATCCCAGCTCATCCATTTGAGTTGCCTCCGTCTGGTAACACTGTCATTGATTTTGTTAATGAGCTGGGGTATCCTGAACCTGTAGAAATTGTCTCCAACATAAGGGTGAATTATGTGTATCAACCATGGAGGGCAATTCTGTCCTTAATCAACCAGTGCTTCACATGAAAGACTTCTGCGAGTAGACAAACCCATGACACCCAGTTCTGCAAATGCTGGTGGGTAATCTCACTCAAACTAATGTTGATTCATCAGAGTCTGATGTGGGAAGAGTTTTCACTCAAGGGATCCAGACCTTTTTTTCTCACCAAAGGCAAGTCAGCAACGCCAGTCTGAAGAACCCCAAAGAAGAAGTAACTCCTCTCCTCATTCCTTTATGGACGGTTTTTACAAAGTTGAAATATACTACTTGGCAAGCAATAACAACATCCATCGACGTCCTGAATCTGCTGTTCATCATACTGGAGATGATTATGTATTAGGAAATCTCAAGTTTGTCCCTAAAGGTGAGTCAGTTGAAGTGTTTGGAATGGCAATTCCCGATCCCCTGATAACTGAAGCCATTCAACAATCCTCGTATTATCCCAAATATCTGAAAATGGTTGCTGAGAATACAAAGAAAACCCCCCAAGAAATGCAAGTTTGTTGCAATCTGCAACAAAGCGTTACACCCAAAAAGCCACAACCACCACACCAGTCAAACAATCCAAGCCAGCTCCTCCTCCGACAAAGAAACCTTCCAAGCGTAAGCTTCCACAGAAAGTTAGAAAAGGAAAACCCTCTTTCCAACTTGTTGACGAAGATGATGAAGCTCAACAAGAATCTATTCCTCATGAAGAAGGTAATGATCCTGATCTCGAACGGGCTAAGAAGATGAGTTTGGAAGCACTTCAAGAAAAGAGAGAAGGAGAAGGTGATGATGCTGACTTGGAACGAGCTATTATCTTAGCCTTGGATCCAGCCTTTCTGCCACAAGTCGGCACCTGTGGAGGCATAACAATCATGGACCAGTATCAGAAACAACTTCCAAACTACATGAAGTGGTAGGGCGGGGGGGGGACCGAGGCAAAGGAAAGGCCGTTGTAACTGAAGAACAAGTAGCTCATTCCCTGATCGATCTGTCAAAGAAGAAAAGAACTACTGATCAGTTTATCCTTGTTAGGCGTACACCAAACTTCTCATGATTCAACAACTGGACCCTCTTCTCAGCCTGAAGAACACAACAGAGAAAGTGATTGCCATGAATCTTCATCCACATCGGATTCAGACAACAGAAAGTGAAATCATAAACCCGCTGCACGCTAAAGGTTACAAAGATCAAGGTAAGTAGACTCTTTCACCGTAACATCAAATAAGCATTCGCTTGTATCAACCCTGAAAGGCAATGAGTTTTGGCTGAACGCAGACTCTGAGGCCCATGATAGAAGACCAGACTGGATCAGACTTGAAAATTACATGTTGTCACTTGCTGGAAACCAAACCCTAGCACATGTGATGAGAAATTCCTTGCCACAGCCTACCCATAAGGTTATGAAAACCTAAGCTCATAACAGACGAACAGTGGGTCATCAGATGATGAACCAGAAAGGTCATTCTGGTTCTAGTTCTTCCATGAAAAATCTCGATGACACTTTTAACTTTGGGGATCAATTTCTTTATGACAAACCAACCGAAGATGATCAGGAGAAATCTAAAGTTAGAGAGGAGTCTGATTCCACCATACCTGATTCAAGTCATCAGACAGGAACTTCAACTCCTCCAGTGATTCCTCCCTTCACAGATGTTACATCTTCTAAGCCGTCATTACTAGTCACTCCTCCACCAATCAACACGGAAGCTACAACAATCACCACATCTCTCCCTGAAATCACTCCATTCATCGCCCTTCAGCTAAGAGTGGCAAGATTGGAGCAAGAGATGTCTGAAGTAAAGAAGACTGATCACTCTGCTGATGTTTTGGCTTCAATTAGATCCCAAGTTCCTACGGCTGTTGATAAATATCTAGGAACAAAACTTGATGATGCTCTCCTTAAGGTTCTTGAACGACACACTGCAGATTTAATCGAGAAATACTCTGTGCTGCCTGGCCCAGAGTCTATCCAGAATCAAGAATCTGAAAAGAGTCCGAAGGAGATTATCAGAATCAAAAAGGAACAAGGTGAGGAGAAACAAGATTCAACTTACTCCATCAGGTCAACTGATAAAGTTGATCTTGAAGAATTTGACCTAAAGGAATTGCTCTCTTCATGCACAATGAATAAGATCAGAGTCATGTAAACCAAATACCTGCAACTACCGTCTATCTACCATGACATTTCTTATAGACGCTCTGCAATCCTCCCTAGGCAATGAAGACGCCATGGATAAGGAAGTTGCAGACAAGGTTAAAGATCACAAGAGAAAGCATGATAGTGATGATGATGATGAAGGCCCTTCAGCTGGATCAAACCAGGGTAGGTCAACAAAGAGAAGAAGATCTGATTCTGCCGCTTCTGGGTCAGCTCAACCTCCTCCGAAAGATGATGACCAAAGTTCAAAGAAACCAAGGGAGTCTGATGCATCTGCTACCAAACAACATCCACCCTAACCTCACTTTGATTGCATATCACTAACCAAGAGATGCTGGTGCTGATTCTTCGATGCACAGATCTGATCCCGAATCAGAACATTCTGAACAATCTTCAGATGACATTACATCGAGGAGAAGGGAATGACTCCAGAATAGGAGGTATCACTGACAACGCTCACGATTCACAAGTTTTGACACAACGTATGTTCAGCCGATTCTAGAAAGCGAGAGACCTGCTACACCTGAACCAGAATGGACCATTCCCCCCGAATGATTTCCCAAACCAGATTAGAATACTGGCCAAATACATACGCCACATGCGTATAAAGTACCTGAGAGAACAAGCTATCAAGGAAGACATATGATAATTTGGTACAGTTTATCCAATGGCTTTCTGTCAGAAAAACAGGAAAAAGGAAGCTCTGCAAAGCTTATTTAGAGGTCTATGCTTCAACCTTGTTAAAGTTATTCTTCCTCCAACAAAGCTTTCTAGACTTCGATAGATCCTTCTGATCTATAGTCTTTTCTCGATTGTTGTGATGAAGCTTTCTAGACTTCTGATCTGAGCAAGCAAAGAATTGCCCTCCAAGGTTGATACACATAATTTGTCCGTATACTGGAGACAATTTCTACCGGTTCAGGATATCCCAGCTCATTAACAAAGTCAATCACCGTGTCACCCGATGGAGGTAACTATTCAACCACAATTCTTCTTCAATAAGGATCTGGATTATCTGCTGACAGGTGACAAAGAGCGAAAAATTGTGGGTTGAGAGTGAACGTGAATATGACATCAGTGCGGTCTATGGCATCACTCACTGGTGGTTTAGGGGAAAGGAATTCTACATCAATAAACACAGTGAATTCTCTGATCGTGAAGCAGTCAGATCGTAGATGCGAATTCTCAGTGTGATCAGTGTCAAGGTATTCGAAAAATACGGATACAACTACCTAAGAGAAATAATTCTTCGCCGTGCTGATTACCAAGAGTACAAGATCTCAGAAAAGGATTTCAAAAATCTTCATCCAAATGATTTTAAAGATCTGTTCCTACT
>BQNB010009694.1:8528-86073 GCA_026074375.1 Tanacetum coccineum
TCCAAACCTGTAAAACGCAGCTTCCTAACAACGCAACGAAAAGTGCAGGTTAGTTAAATTCGTTTGACGATGATCAGTACAAAAAAAGTACAAAAGAAGATAGTAATATTGTTTAGTCTTTACATCCGGACATAAAAAGATTTCAACCCCTCAGGAGTGCAAGTATAAATACTTGTTGTTCACCAATATGACAATGCAAAATCAATTACAAATACAAATGGCATTCATAGATGCAGATTACTTATTGCATAAACTATTTTACACTTAATACCACTTTGACATTTCATCAAACACGTTATGAGCATCCTGAAACTGGCCACCAAATAACTTAAATGATAGAGGTGATTTTCCAACTTCTATGTGTTTAAGATAACAATCACAAAGAAAAAAAACCTTATACTGGAGATTTATAGATAAACAAACCCACAAACAATAATCGGTGGCACCAACTCTCTGAATACAAATTCACTAATCTGAAAAAAAAAGACATAATCATAATCATACCTAAAATTATTCAAAGTCATATAACCAAACCACAAAAAAAAAAATCAATTAACACAAAAAACCACAAACCTTCATCATACCCGTTTAGAGCTTCAACGAATGATCAGATATAACAAACCCAGATGTCAAATTCTCATAATCACAACCATAAGCACACCAACCAATGAACATTATCCCACTACTACTAAGCATGTCAAATTGACTAACCTTAAAAGAACAATCATTTATAATACTAAAAACCCCTCTTATTTGTTTTTGAACCATAACAAACTGAGTTGTGAAATTAACTAAAGAAGAGTTGGATTGAGGGCATGTTTCAGGATTGAATACTAATATGAATATAATTAGTAAAGTTGATGGTGTTATAGCCATCAAAATGTAAGATCTGATGTGGGTTTTGTGTAAAATTCAAGATTAGGTTTATTACCTGAGTCTGATATCGCCGGAGTACGGAGGTCAATGGTGGTTGGTGGTGGCGTCTGTGTTGATTCTCTAGAATTTGGTAGTGGGTGCCTGAATGTCGGCAAGATGTGTTTTAAGCGTGATGATATATCTGAGTGGGTAAAGAATATTTTGGGCCTAAGAAAACAGGCTATAGTTAGCCCAGCGGAAAAACGACATAGCATGTTGCCGTTTTTGTAATGCTCTTTAGTATAGTTTTAAATTTTAAATATGTTAACAACTTAAGATATCCTGTCTATGTGAAGTTGCATTATGTAAATTCTTATATTCACTCGGTGCGGGTAAGTTACAAGTTATAAGGTAGGTTGCCTTATGAATTTACATACACGTTACCGTCAAAAGTTCCTTATAGACCCATAAAATGTCAAAGACCCAATGAACTAATCCTGGTCTTCCATCTCTTTTAAATTTACAGTGTAGATTAATACCCTTTTTATTTATTAAAAAAATAAATAATATCTGTAAGGGTAGGATTGTCATTTATTTTTACAAATCTATCTCTCTCACTAAGTTAACTTTCTCTCTCTCTCTATCCGCAAAATCAATCGTTCTAACCATAACCCAATCTCTAACCCTAACCCTAACCCCCCAAATCAATCGTTCTAACCATAAAAACAATCATTTCTAACCCTAATTTTACCCCTAAAACGATTGATGGATTCGAAATATTTTATTTTGTCTTTCTGTATAAGTGTAATTCTCTATGCTAGATAAGAAACTTCAAGGAGGAAAACCAGATGAGGATTGCTATAAAATGTTGAAAATGATGGAAAAGCAAGCTGGTATTAGGAAGTAGTGAAGTCTGAAGAGTTAGAAGTCTAGGATAGAGATGAGAAGGATAACACTTGGTGGAGGTGCTATGCACTAACACAACAAATGGTTATCAGTTCACCATGTCTAATCAACATAAGAACTGGCTAGTCCAGGAGCAAACGGCTCTTGGTAAAGACTTCTCAAATCCGTTCTATGGTTGACAACTTGCAAATAAGTTGTATGGTTTTCAACTCACCATATCTGTTTAAGTGAAGAGTTGGCTAGCCCACAAGTTTATGGTTTGTGGTAAAGGCTGTGGAAAAACCATAACTAGTCCATAAGATTATGGCTTATGGTAAAGACAAATTGCAAATCCATATTAGATGGTTGACACTTTACCAAAAAGTGGATGGTATATCAACTCACCAAGTTTCATGTACAAAGAGTTGACATGGTTATCAATCCACCATGGAATTTACCTTTTCTAGGTGCCAAAGGATTGACTAGCCCTGAGCAAACGGCTACAGGTAAAGGCATATCAAATCCGTTTATGGCTGTAATGGTTTGCCAAAAACCATATGGTATTCAACTCACCAATGTTTAATGTACTGAGAGTTGAAATGGTTTTCAGTCAACCATGGACATGCACCTTTCTGGTGGCCAAAGGACTGACTACTCCAGAGTGAATGGCTAACTGGTAAAGAGACATCAAATCCATTTAAAATTTTCAATGATTCACCTCTCACAGGAGTTAACACACCTGGAAGTGATGAGAATAGACTGAAACTATATGATTTGATGTACATATTGTCATTGTTGCTGAGATGATGGATTGCTGAAGAAATTTGAAGAATAGTTGCTGCAAAGATCAAAAGAGATGATTTGAAGTGTTGCAGATCAAGAATAACTTGAAGAATTCTATTTACAACATCCTCAGAAAGCTTAAAGTATTTAAAGTAAAGATCAAGAATGTATTGAAGGAACTTGAAGTTCACAAGTGAAGATCAAGTTAGGGGAGGATTGTTGGGAAATAGATTGTAACAGACTTAATACTGGTAGTATAACAGTTAAGTCTGGTAGTAATAGTTAGTTCTGGTAGTATTGAGTTAATACTGGCAGTACTAAGTTAAGTCTGGCAGTACTAAGTTAGTACTGGTAGAGTAGCAGTACTAGAGTTAGTACTGGTCATAGTTAGTTCTGTTCATAGTTAAGTCTGTTTATGTAACAGAATAGTAATAGTTATCTTAGAGATATCTTAGGAGATATCTTAGGAAAGGATATGTATTATCCTTTGATATGATTGTAAAGCCCATTAGGGTTTCCTTGGTGTATAAAAGGAACCCTAAGGCACAATGTTATGTACTACGTGATTGAAATATATCAATAGAAGCATTAGAGCTTAATAGCAAATTAGTATTGTCGTTTCTTCTTAATTCTTGTGTTAAGTTTCCGCATTAACACTTGATATTCATAGTCAGTGTCTCTCATATAGTTGATTTGGATTTATCCAAGTTATCTATCGTCTTACAAAGGCTAGTCAGATCATATACCAAGGACCTACAAGGTGTAAAGAGATTAAAGTCTCTTAAACTATTGGGAGTTCTTAGACATAAAAAAACATAGTTAGGTTTGTCCGACAAGGATATGGTAAGGGTTTGTCTTATAATTGTTGCTGAGTTAGTGTTTATGGGTAAAGAGGACAGGAATTGCATCCCTAAGCATATAGTGTCATTGGTGAAGGATTTTGATTCTTGGAATGATTATCCTTGGGGTGAATACATGTGGGAAATTTCTTATAAAAGGACTGTGAATGTTGTAGCTATACATCGGGCAGATCATTTGAAAAAGAAGAAGCAAAATTCAGATTACTACCCCACACACAATCTATATGGTTTTGCATGGGCTTTCAAGGTTATTATTTGTTCTTTTTATAACTTAAATTTGTTGTTATTTATCTTGTTTAAGTATCTCTGGTTTTTTATAAATAGCAGCTAATATACGTGAATGACTTTTTTTAGATATAGATTTTGGAGAGTTACCTAAACAACAGAAAATGGTGGTCGAAGAAGGATAATGTGTTACCGCGTGCTCTTGCATGGTCAAATGTTACAAAGTTTGAGAAAAATGATTATAATAGTTTATTTGGATTAGTAAACAAACAGCTATCTTAATTTAAATAATGTATATTTACTCTTTAATATCAATTTAAGATATTTTATTTTTAATTTGTTAGGATTCGAATCCAAATTTGGAGCTTTATGCAACTCTTGTAGAGAAGCAGACTGGATGGTTTATTGCAAGTATTCAATTTATCAAAGGTTTGGTTGATGAAGACTTAAATGTTACCCAAGATGATGGTGTGGGTGTGGTCTCAGGCAACTGTGTCAATTTACAACACAATCTGTCTCAGCCGTTTCTGTTTTGTCAGCCAATTATCATGAAGGGTTAAATGAAACAAGAGTTGTAAACAATGATATGCTTTTATTGGAAGGGGGAGACGGTTTTTTTTAATTCAGAGGGAGGTGCTACAAATCCTGAGTCTAATAAAGATAAACAGCCCACGTTAGCTAATGTTCTTGATGAAGTCCGTGCTCTTAGAAAGGAAGTTGCTTTGGTTAAGTTTGAAGATGCAAGGATTTCAAAATTAGAGGGACTTTTGCATGATATCAGCAGAAACGGTAATCATAATGCTGTCAACCAAGGATTATCTGGTTTGGCTAATCATCCCATGGTTCGTATCTATCATATATTATTTGAATTACAAATGTTTTTGTTTTTTAATAATGTCACCAATGAATTATATTTTTGGAATTACAGTCAACTTGTTCTCGTCCTGATATTGATAATGCCGAAGTTGTCGGTCATGTAAATGGAATTCACAAGGCAGATGGGAAGAATGATAGCCCAAACAGTAATCAGAATGGTGTTAACAAAGGATTATCTTGTTCAGCTAATGATCCCCTGGTTTGTATCAACCTATATAAAAAATCACTTGAATTACAATTAATTTACTTGTATAATGTTTTCACCAATAAATTATATTTCTTGAATTACAATCAACTTGTTCTGGTGCTGATATTTTGGATGGCGAAGTTGTCGGTGCTTTAATTGGAATTCACAAGGCAGATGGGAATAATGATAGCCCAAACGTTAATCATAATGCTGTAAACAAAGGATTATCTTGTTCGGCTAATGATCTCATGGTTCGTATCAACCTGTATTATATATTATTTGAAATACCAATTTTTTTATTTTTATAATGTTTTCACCAATGAATAATATTATTTGAATTACAGTCAACTTGCTCTAGTCTTGATATGGATAATGGCGAAGTTGCCGTTGCTGGTATGGGAATTCACATGGCAGATGGACAGAATGATATCCCAAACGCTAATGATAATGTTGTCAACCAAGGAATAATTGGTTCGGCTAATGATCCCATGGTTCGTATCAAGCTATATCATATTAAAGATTTTTAAAAGATCCCATATTATTTGTGTTAGTTGTATAATGTTGTCACCAATCAATTATATATTTTGAATTACAGTTGGATGTTCTAATACAAGTTGCCTGTGATGGTATGGGAATTGACAAGGCAGATGGGAATAATGACTATACTTATTCTCAACGTGAGCCTTCCACATTAGACGTTCTGGTACAAGGATTTGATTCCCAGAAGAATCATCCGGGAATTGATGTCATACAACATGATACTCATGTTGATTGTTCTGTAGCTAAACTAAATGACCATCCCACAGCAGATATTGGTGTTACGGCCGTTCCTATATGTATATATATTTTTATTTTAAATTACATCCTTCATCTACAATTCTTTTGTAACTATATAAGTAAATTCTATCAGGTTGATGAATTTGCGGATGACTTCATGGATGTGTTGAACGATGAAGAGATCATCCTTAACTATTCTTTAGATGATATGAAGTTACAAAATGAAGAGGTGAAATTGATTTCTACTCCAGCACCTGTAAATCATCAACAGGTTGATGAGTTTATTGATATGCATGAAGATAAAACAATTGTGTTGCAAGAAAATGTGAAGGTATCTTCATTTTTTACTTGGTTTTACTCTTACGTGTATTTTGTCATGATTTATTCTACAAAACTATAACAGACTTTTGAATATCAGGATCTAAGTAACAAGTCTCAGTACGTCAATGTTGTTAAAGAAGATTACAAACCTTGCTTGGGCATGGTTTTTGCGAATGTCAAAGCAAAGAGGAATAAGTGTGGTATAGAAAAAAACTATGTGTTAAGGTCTGTTAAAGAGAGAAAGAAGAGGCTGTCTATGTCACTGGATTCTCTGTTTGGTCAACAAGAAACTACTACTCTAGCCTCACCTAAAACAATATCCAAGAGTGTCAACGGGGGTTTCATTGCACCCCCTGAGTTTTTAAAGATACAGTACATCCAAACACATACTTCTTTCTTACTATAACAATCACATCTATGCTTTAAAATTGTCGTTCAATTGATTGATATTTATTGCAGGATGGTTTTGGAGAGCCTAAAATGAGGTAATTAATGAATTAATGACATTAGAGTGTTTGTAGAAGTTTGTCTCAATACCTTTTACCGTCCAACTCCTCTTTTCTTCCCTTGTGTAAAATTCCAAATGATTTATATTTTGTCAAGTTTATGACTCGTTATTTTTTACCCTTTAGCATTTGTGTCAAGAACGCATATTGCATTAATGGATAAGGTGAACTCTGCCAGAGATGGTTTTTCTTGATTATATAAAATTGTAAAACCTCCAGAATATCGGTTTCCTTGCGTGGCATATCTGTAGACATTGTAGCTTGATCGAGTGTTTTGGTTAGTGTTTGCATGTCTAGGAAATATTAAACAGAAGGCTGGTTGAAAGATCTTATAAGTAATTTATGGGACTATAGCATATGTATTATCAAATGTAACGGAAACTTTATTGTTGACGTAATTAAATTTTTTTTTACAGCATACACAGACCTTGATTTTTGGATCGATCTGATGATGGTATTTTAGAGAAGGTCGACGCGATTGGGCCTTGGTAAGCCCTCATTCTTTACATGCACCTAGTATAGATTCATTGATTTAAACTATTAATTCCAATGTAGCGTAAGGTATCCAGTTGCGTTGCAAGATGTTGGAGAAAGTTCTTTTTGGCACGCTTCTCTATCTATATCTTTTATTTAAATAAAAATGTTTACTTATATGACTGTCACCTTACATGTAATTTACGTTATGAACCTAAGAAGCATTGTTGCTTAGCTAAGCTTCATATCTTATGGGAGTTTGTAACCTTTTCTTGATTCTCTGGTAGATCATCTTCTTGCGCTGGAAATGGAGTCCATAGGTGGCGATATGATGAAGAGAACATTGCCACACAGCTTACTTTGTATTTAATCGAGCATGGTTTGTACAGAGCAAGGAATAGTATGGTTGAGACCTATGAAATCTCAAATACGTGTTTCCAAGGTTGTTTGGAATGCAAGAATGATTATAGGGGACTTATGGTGTATGGGTGTGTTTCTTTTTATTACATTATTGAAAGCCATAACCTACCAGTTAAAAGAGTCTGCTGACCTACTTTTACAACAGCGCTAGCCTATCGTGAACCGGATTCTTTAAGACTTTTGGCATGGCACAAGACTTCAAGCAGGTAAAACCTTGTATTGGATTGACGTTACAGATTATGTGGACCGAAAGAGCACTAAATTAGGGTTTAAGGTTTTGATTTATGATTTAGGGTTTTAAAACATGTATTAGGGTTGAGATTATGGATAGATTAGGGTTTGGAAGTCATGAATTAAGTACTTGTACCTTGTGTTAAAGTGGTGTAAAGTTTAAACATAGTTTAAGAGCTTAAATGACCTAATTAGGTTTTTAGGCATTATTGACTTGTACATTGAGCTTAAATGAGTTGTACATTGACTTGGAGGGAAAATATGATTCAAATATGGTGCATTGTACACTTGTACATATGTTTGAAGGCTTACAGTTTGACATCTTGGTTCTCGAAGAAACAAACCGCTCTTGCTATATCCACTACCGAAGCCGAATACGTAAGCACCGGAAAGGCATGTCAACAAGCACTATGGATGAAACAAGCTCTCATCGACTACGACGTACGACTCGACGACGTTCCTATCATGTGCGAAAACAAAGGCGCGATTGACCTTATGATACGGTTCAAATAGTATACGTAATAATACCAAAGTATAAAGAAATTTACTAATAATCCTTGAGGACAAAGATTAAAAGCAAAAATCTACACAAAAATATCGTACGTTATCCGGTAAGTATTCACCGGGTCGTTTATACCCCAAGAATCGTGAAATTGAAACTCCGTTTTTATTTGGACAATGATTTGAATTGGTTTTAAAGATTTTGAGTTGATTATCTATTTCTACAATTAAAAACACATAAAATATTCAAAGGAAAACAATTAAGCACAAAAATGATAACGAGAATTAAAGAAATGCGATAATTGAGACCTAAATTATCTAAAATTAAACCTAAAATGATTTTTAAACTTTTTCTAATCCTATTTATAAGAAAAAGCTAAGAAAATCCTAAACCGAGAGTGATTAAAGTTAAAAACGAAGAAAACGAGAACGGGGATCAAATCCCGTTCTTTAAAAAGTGCAAAGCTTAAAATTTAACCCTACGAAAGTAAATTTAAATCCTAACCCTAAAATATGATAAAAGAAAATTTTGTAAAAAAGAATTTTTTTTGATTATTTTTTTATTTTTTTATGACTTTTTAAAGTTTTTAACAAAAATAAATGATTAAAATTATCAAACTATGAACTAAAATTCTAAGAAAATTACTAAAAATAGATTAAGCTACAAGGAATGCAGGAAAAATACTAACTAGGAGAATGATTAAATGAATAAGCCCAGAAAAGCTATAAAGAACGCGAAGTGCTTATTATAAAAAGAACTCAAAAAGGTAATAAAAGATTTAATGTTGCACCTTAGGACGTAAAAGTCCCAAGGACACGTTGGTTTGTGAGAGTGGTGTTGAGGTGTATAAAAGGTTGAGGAGGGTTGAGGTCAGAGGTTCGAGCCTTGCTCACCGCTGACTTCCTCTCTTCCTTTTTTTATATTTTTTGCAAAAATTCTAAAAAACAAAGTAGCTTTAGACAATGAATATGATAAATTGTGCAAAATGAGTTTAATGATAATCACTAAGAACAAAGGTAAACAGCTATTATAAATAGTCTAAGAAATAGGCTTAGAGAATTAAAAGATAGATTATCCACACTCGAGAAAAACAAGGGAGTTGATCTCGATTGTGCAAAGTGTCATACACTTAAAATTGAAAATGAAAAGCTCAAAGAAGAATCTACTAGATTAAACAAATTTGAAAAGAGTACACATTGCTTGAATGAAATGTTAAGTAATCAAAAACCCTCCGGTGATAAATTAGGTTTAGGGTTTAATTCATTTGAAGCATCATCTAGTGGAACTAAGGAAATAAAATTTGTGAAAGCTCAGAAAAAGACGTGTTCTGATAGGTAGAGGTATTAGGAAGAAAGGCTTATATGTGATGAAATTAGGAAATAAGCCTAAGGATCAAATTTTTCTAGCAACGATTAATGATAATTCCACTTTGTGGCATAGGAGATTAGGTCACGCAAATATGCGTCTCATTCAATCGTTAGCTTATAAGGAATTAGTTAGGAACCTACCTAAGCTTAAGTTTGATCAACATTTTTGTGATGCTTGCAAAATTGGAAAACAAGCTCACGCTAGTCATAAAGCTAAGAATGTAGTCTCAACGACTAAATGCTTAGAACTTCTCCATATGGATCTTTTTTGGGTTTTTCCCCCCCCCCCATCCGCCGTATGGAGCTAACGATTAAATCGTTCTCCCTAAGCATGAGTAATGACTACACTAGGTATACTTGGACTAGATTTATTAAGACTAAAAACAGAAGCATTCGATCAAATTCTAAATATTTAAGTAAGAAAATCCAAAATCAATTAGGTTGTACAATAGTGTCAATAAGAACCGACCACGGGAAGAGAATTATGATAAAGAATTGCAATTGGAAATTTTTGTAATGCCAATGGTAATACTCACAACGTTCTCCGGCTCCAATATCTTCCACGCACTCCTCAATCAAATGGCGTGGTTGAAAGGAAAAATAAACACTCAAGAAATGAGTAGAACAATGTGAACGAGCAATCAAACCACACAAAGTTTTTGGGTAACGCCATAAGATACTTCAACAAATATGCTCAACCGAATCCTACTTTAGAACCATCCAAGGGAAAAACACTTATGAAATCTTGAGAGGTATGAAAAACCTACTCTGATATTTTAAAGTGTTTGGAAGCAAGTGCTTGCAATTCAAAACACTAAAGACTACCTACCAAAGTTTGACCCAAATTTCTTACGAAGTGTCTTTCTAGGTTACACCCAAAATAGTAAAGCCAATATCATTCTTAATAACACACTAGGAAATCAAGAAATCACTCAAAACGTGACATTCGATGAAACTCCCTCCACCCTCCAAGACATCACCCTTCGGTGGATGATGACCTTGAAGAATCATAAGAAATATTAGGAAAAACGAAAAGAAAAACCTAGAAAATGTGTTTTGAGTAAGATGAACTTTAGAGATGACTAAATAGTCATAATAAGGAATCTATGAACCATCCCTTAGAAATGTCATAAAACCGCAACCAAAGAACCCTTAGATTCACAAGCCCAAAACCAAATATAACTTTTTATTGTTTTATCTCACCAAAGAACCTAAGAATGTGAATAAAGCCTAGGAGATGGAAAGTTGGATAGTCGCCATGCAAGCATAATTAAATTAATTCATTGCTAACGGACTTTTGGGAGTTATGTCCACAACCTAAGAATATGACAATTTATAGGAACAAAGTGATGTTTAGAATAATTAGACGAGAACGGTGTTTGTTTCTCGAAATAAGGCTAGATTATTGCTCAAGGATACAACCAACAAGAGGCATCGATTATGATGAACTTAGTGCCCCTGTTGCTAGACTTGAGTCTATTAGGATATTATTAGCTTATGCTTGCGCCTTAGATTTTAAATTATTCCAAATGGATGTAAAAAGTGCATTCCTGAAACGGTTTATCAAGTGAGAGGTATAAGTTGCATAACCTCCGGTTATTGATTTTGAAAAACAGAATCATGTTTACAAATTAAAGAAAGCTTTATATGGTTTTAAACAAGCACCCAAAGCTTGGTATGATAGATTAAAAGCTTTTCTTATTAAACATGAATATAAAATGGGAATGGTAGATAACACTCTTTTTACTAAGAAGAAAAGTTCAAATCTCAATCTTGTTAAAAATATATGCGATGACATTATAAATCAGGTTTTGACTTGTCAAGACATGTGTGATGAATTTGCCAAAATCATGCATGACGAGTTCGAGATGAGCATGATGGGTGAACTTAACTTCTTCCTTGGATTGCAAATTAAACAAATGGAAGACGGTATATTCTTTAATCAATCTAAGTACATTAAAGAAATGCTTAAGAAATTTGGTCTAGAAGACTCTAAACCAATGAAAACCCCCATGTCCTCCGATACTAAACTCACGAAAGACGAAGAGTGTGAGTCGGTAGATAGTACCAGGAAAAGTAATCGATGCATGATAGTTAGTCCTATTATACCTAACGCAATAGGCCCGATATCATAGTTTAGATGTTTTCCTTTTTGCCCTCTTCTTAAGAAGACTCCCAAAACCTCTCACCTTGGAAGCGGTAAAGCGTATCTTACCGAGAACATTAAAGGCACTACGCACTTAGGATTATGGTATCCTAAGGGGACCGGCATAAAAACCGTAGTATATGCCGACTCTGATCATGCGGGAGATTATGTGGACCGAAAGAGCACTAGCGGTATTTGTACGTTCGTGGGATGTTGCTTGACATCTTGGTTCTCGAAGAAACAAACCGCTCTTGCTATATCCACTACCGAAGCCAAATACGTAAGCGCCGGAAAGGCATGTCAACAAGCACTATGGATGAAACAAGCTCTCATCGACTACGACGTACGACTCGACGACGTTCCCATCATGTGCGACAACAAGGGCGCGATTGACCTTAGCAAAACCTTGTGTCAACAGTTCTCTTCCGTACCAAACACATCAAAAAAATTCGTCACCACTTTCTCCGTGATAATGTCCAAAAAGGACATGTCTCAATCGAAAAAGTACCGTCCGTCGACAACATTGCCGACATTCTCACTAAACCTCTTAAACGTGAATCGTTTAACTATCTACGTCTTGGTTTAGGAATGATGGAACACATTCCATAAATCATATTAAGTACGCTTCTCATTCTTCTGTTTCAATTCTAGTCCGTGTTCCATTCCGTGTCGTGACAACTTAAAAACTTCATCCGAAGTACTTTAAGCATGTTTAATTCGCGAAATGCAAATTAAATTGTCACTCCTCTTCGTTAAATTTTTGTCAAAAATAAGTTCAAAATTACTGCCTGAGGGCGGCCCCCAATATATTTGGGACCGCCAGGAGATATGGGACCGCCATCAGCAGACCATATTTTGGACACTTAACCAAATTTTTTCTCAAAACACAAAAACAAACACTCCCTTACCTGCTGGTGCGACGAACACGACCCAAAACATACCAAAACTCAAAATCAATCATTAAAACTTCAATTGAAGATCAAATCAACACTAATAATCAATCCTAATATCACAAAGATCATCAATTGTAAGTCATTTCATCTATTTTCTTTCAATTTGAGTCTAGGGTTCATGATGAACACCAAAAATCAAAATTGGGGATTTTTGATTTTTCTTTTGATTTTGTGCAATTAAGAGTACTAGGATACAATGTATAACCAATATGCTTCCTGTAGATATAGGATTTGCATACATTAGTGAACTTGTTGAAAAATTGATTTCGAACCATGATATGTGTTTAAATACACATACCTTTGACCACTAAAATCGGACTTAAATAACTAAAAACGTACCAAAAATACATTGTATTTGTATGTTTTACATTTGTATTATGCAGGTAATGGATATCCAAGAAAATGACAAAAATTGAAGCCAAAACGACAAAACCGAGCACGAGAACGGAAAGAGCGTGAAAGAAAAGTCAAAGTCAAATCAAGTCAAAGTCAACCCCGGGAAGTGGATTTGGAAAGAGCATCGAAAACCGAACCCGAAAACCTAAACTGCCAAAAGTGGGCCCACCCGTACCCACCTAGTGGGCCCGGGAAAGCCCACTTATACACTTATAAACCTTAAACCTTTCAAAAAGGCCCAAAGTCCTTTTAAGCCATAACCGGCCCAATTAACCAAGCCCAACAATCCCCTTATAACACCCGTTACCCTTTATAACACCCCCGTTAGTCCTTAAAAGGACTAACGGTGCAAACATAAATATAACTCCAAGGACTAAAGTTGTACCACCAAAGGACTATACTTGCAATACAATATATAACTTTCAGGGACCTTTCCTGACATTATCCAAACTTTAAAATAACCCGGGAACACTGTTCATCTTCTTCAGTACCCTGTCTCCACTACCCGCCAAATTCACCCCAACACTGTTCCCCTTTCTTCTCCACTTTGTCTACACACCCCACACCTTATCCCACCAATTGCCACCTTGGCAATCCCTTGCATTTCTATTCGTCTACAAATGAAGACAAAGATTTGATAGACAAGATCATTGTGCTTGGAGACTACTTAAAATGGAGGGCTACAATTGATTTGAGACCTCTCTCACACAAGAAACACAGGCTTGAGCCCTCTCAGCAAAGAAGTACAGGACCTAGAACCTTCCTTCGATTAGTATTAATAAGCTCCTTTGTAAGCCAATCATCTAATTCCCTCGTCTGCTCGCTCTCGTCCCCCCTTAGCATCCTCCGCCCCTCACTTCCGCTCTTCCACCACCCTTCAAGCAATCCTTCACCTTTACCCCCCCCAGTCCCAAATTCCCGTAACTTCGAGCTACCTCTGTGTAGACTTGGATCATAAATGAAAGCGTAACAATCACATTCACGGTCATAATGGCGATCTCCACAGATTCCTCTTTGTCCTTTAGGCAACAGCTTAAACCATATGTTGAATAGAGAATTGCATTATCGCGATGAAAGCATATCTTTCAATAACAATACACTAAACTGAGTTGCTTGAATATTTTCAAAGCACCTGGCTAAGTTGAGCACTCGGTTTTATTGCTATCTCTCTCACTTACATCCTCTCATGTTATAGTGAAAAGTTTAGATGGAAACGAAATTAGATTTGGAGATTAGGAACAAGATTAACGGTTTTTCTTATGCTTTGTTAGAGATTTTAGAATTTCAATGAAAATGGAATCTACTACCCCCGGGAGGTGGGGACATGTGCGAATCCTTTCCAAATTTGAATTTTGCACTTTTCCGTTGACCGTCTCCGGGTTTTTGATTTTAGGTTTCGGAACAAGCAGGAGTCCGAAGGTTCCTCCCAAAGTCCAACCGCTTCCCCGCCATTGTGGTAATTAAGCAAAAAAATTTGCTGACGAGGTTAAGTCACGGTTTGACTTGGAAGTAGTTGCCATAATTCAGGTAGAGGCTTAAAAAAAATTTTTTTGAAATTATCACAAAGACTTGTCAACAAGACACGTAACATTAATCACATTTGATATTCAAATTTTGACCCTTATTTTGGACTCATTACTTCAACACCGCATCGTTAAGATCTTGACGTAATATACAAAAATATGTTTATCGTCGAAACACCTTGAATTTAGGACGTATGAGCATGCACAAATCTGGTGTTGGTATGGTGGGGCATGATAAACTTGATTTTTAGGTTGTTTTGACGGTTTTTTGGCGGGGTATTATTAAAAAAAAATATTAATTTTTGTGGGGGGTTTTTCCACGGTATTTGATAGTAATTGAAAATTGTTTCATGGGTAAACGTTTTGGTTGATTTTTAGACATTTGGTTGGTTGAAACCCGGTGGTTTTCATTTGACATTTCCAAATTAATTATAAGACAAGGTTGGTTTTTTTTGAGAAAATTGCCGAATAGGCTGCGGTTCTGTTGAAATTGTTGGATGTTGGTCAGAAAAACGGGTAAATCGTTTCCACCTCGAGTTCTAAACGGACAATGTTAAAAATGGTGATTCGAATCCCATGTAACATATACATCCTCAACCGCTTTGACGGGTGCGGGAGTGGACACTAAGCTTTCATTCAACTCAACATTTGTTTCATCTTTACTATTCAACTTATCCCTCTAGAGAAGTGGCTATTTGTTGCAATACGAAAGAATATTAGAAGTAGATGAAGAATTAGAAAGAGTGACAGCATGACCGTACTCCACTCTTGAATCACTACACGAGTACTCTTAGAGAACAGAACTTTTGATGTGCCCTTTTCAATAATCGGAAGGTGAAATATAAAAGATGGAGAGATAGTAAAAGAAATTAAAGATAGGTGAAATTTAAATGAGAAAAAGATAGTAGAATAATGAGTTTAATTAGACAACCCTACCTACGAATAGGCCCCTTGTCCCCCCCTCTAAGAAATTGCCACCACGCGTCGGAATTTGATATAGAGGTTCGCATTAGAGGAAAAAGAAGGGGGGGTAATTGAGAAGAAATAAATATAATATAATTTAATCTAAAGGAAGTATTCAATATATGTAATGATTTAGTTAGAGATTAAGGGAAATCTAAGGAATCTTGATCATTTAGTAATTCCAAAGAGCACACGTAAAAAGTAATCGAAGTATGGTAGTCGTAGTTCAGAGATAGCCATGGGTGAGAGGGGAAAACATTGCGACGAAGGAGTCCTATAAAACGTTCCCCATGCTTTCATTGAAGGTTTCGTTTTGGTTTCTTGTGAAAAAAAAAATAATTTGATGATTTTGTTCCCGCAAGGATAAGTTGTTTTTAGATGGTGGGAAGAAATTGGTTTTATGATTTATGAAAACAGGTCCGTCCCCATGTGAGAATTGATCTATGGAGTTCCTTGTCTAATCCAATCTCGGGCTTCACCGTGCTAGAGAAAAGGGAAAAGCAAAAGTTTATCGATGTTTCGAACACCGGGATGTCCTAAATAGTTGAAAGTGTGAACCTTAGTAGCAATAATCAGAGAAAAAAGCGAAGGGTGATTGTGAAGGATCTTTTCTACCCGTAAACTTATTACCTTTGCACAAGAATGATCAAAGGTTAGAGTTTAATGCGGCAAAATGTTAGCATTGATTCGGTGGCAACAACTAAGCATCTGCATACCCCTTTCGATGGGTGCTTTGTAACAATTGTGGCATTGGTTTTCGATTTACATTGTAAAGGCCATTGGAACACGTTTAGTTAGACAAACAATTGGTTCAAAATTTTCAACAAACCGGAATAAGTTTGTTGTTGTCAGACGTCTTTTAAGATTGCGCGAACGAGTGCCATAAAAAAGAATAAAGGAGGGGAAAATTGAATATGATAGGGAGAAAAATAATAAAAAAGGAGAAATAAAGAAAGATAATATTAAAAAAATAAGAAAAAAATAAAAAAAAACAAAAAAATCAAAAAAAATAAAACTTTACACTAAATTTTTTGTATTTTTTTTTATTATTGTCTTTATTTACCAAATGATTTCTTTAACGGTTAAACGGAAGAGACTTAACCAAATAATCAACTACTTCCCACGGTAGCTCCTGAAAATTACTTTTCAAGGTCGTGAACCGTACATCGTAGAGACACAAATGGCAAAGTTGTTAAAATCCTTTAGTTCGATTTGGAAACCAACAAGTGCTCACATGCAGGAAATTGAAATGATAATACCCCCATTGAGAATATATATTTTGGTATTTTTACCAATTGTGATTTGTTATTTCTTAAAATTAAAAGAAAGATTTTTTATATTTTTTTTTTATGTTTTTCTATTTATTTATTTTATCTTTTACTTTTACTAAAAAGAAAAGGAAAAATATTTTTTACTTTTTTTATATTTTTAAAATAATCTTTTTTTTTACATTTTGGATTATAAAACAAAGATGGAAACTTCGAGGGTGGATAATGACTCTTCAAACCAACTCACAAACACAAAACGTAAGTAGCTCTTAAACACTATTCTCCGGCAGCAGCGCCAAAAACTATTGCAGTTTTACACAGTACCTATAAAAATTTATTAATAATACTACTATCAAGATAAAAATTACCAACTATCTCCACCTTTAACCCGAAGAGTAAAAACAGTCAAGACTTACAAAGATAATTTATTATAATATATGATAATATACTTATGTATAACCCGGGAAGGTATGATCACCCGGGGATCGTATTCCGAGAGTCCAACTACTAGGACAGAGAATTGAAACCAACGTTTCAACGAGCTGTCCGAAAATTATGTTTGAATGAACAAAGATTATTTTGAATTTTGTTTAAGCTATGACTACTAAATAAAAAGCAACAATTAAATTTTGAAACAATTTAAATGCACGTAAAACAATTAAACAAATACAGGTCAAAATAATAAAAACCGACTAATAAGCAAGTGAACTAAACTAATTTTAAGAAAAAAAGAAAAAATGATGAGAAAAAAAGAAGGGGGAGAAGAGAAATTAACAACCCTAAAAATGTAAACTAAAATTCAAACTATAAGCAAAAGGACAAACGAGAAAAATAATAGGAAAAAGAACAAACATTTTTTAGAAAATATTTTTATCTTAATTTTTCAAATTTTAAACTACTTTAAAACTATAAAAATAATAAAATTATTAAAAATAGAATCCTAAAAATTTTAATAAAATTTACACTAAATAAAGAAAAAGTGCATAAATTTTATAAAAATAAAAGCCCTAATTTTTATCTTTTATAAAAGTTTAAGAGTCAAAACAAATTAAAACGCTAACCCTAATTATTAATTAAGACTAAATAAAACTAAATAATTAACTAAACTAGGGACTAATGGTGCAAAAGGGAAAGGGCTAACTAAGCTAAAGTAACTAACGGGCAAGGACTAACTAAGACACAAATAAAATTTAAAAGTTACACAAACAGTCCCTGAAGGCTAACCGAAGAGAAAGGAAAACCAATACCCCGTTTTTCACACCCTAGGCCGTCATAAGCCCAGACAATAATGTGAGCGTAGATTAAAAACAACACATAAAATTCAAAACTCGAAGTAACAAGCGATAATTAAATCAAAAGACCAAGTAGTAGGAATAACTGGGGAAGATCTAAATTTAACAAAAGCACTATGGCTGAAACTCAAAGATAAGCTCAAAATGAGCTTCTCAAGACGAAGCTGACCTCATTAAAGAGGTCATTTGGAGCTCATTTTAAAAGCTTAGATAGCTTGCACAAGCTTGATAAAAAATCACAAATTTTGAAACCAGCGCGCGAGCTATTCTTATATAGACTATAGGATGGTAAAGAACTACAAATGTAAGCTAAACTAAACAGGGAACACTAGAAGCTGAACTAACATTTGGGATCAACGTTAAGGCAAACTCAAGGAAACAACCTTAGAACCTCAAAAAACCAAATGAGCAAAAATGCTTAAAAATACCAAAATAGAAGCTGAGATTTTAAAAACTTTAATAACCTACTCTAGACTATTAAATCCAAATCATAAAAAAAATGTACTTCAACTTAAAATTTAAACTTAAATGGCAAAACCTTCCTATTACACTAGTTTTCTTTGGCTTTTTTTGGAAGTTATGACTTTGACAGCTAAATTAAGCTAAGTAAATAAGCTAGAAAATGCAACTTAAGACTTAATCTATAATAAGCCTTAAGCTATACTAACACCTACTTGAGATTTAAGAGCTGAAATCCCACTTTTAGAGTCAACAAAGACACTAAGCTAAAGGAGACAGTAACTAAACTTATCTTGTTAGTAACTGTGTGCACGAATGCACAAGTGCAAAGCAAGAATTAAGCTATGAAATAAGCTGCAAATTGAAAACTAGATTCTAATTTAGATTAAGCTACACCTAAACTCTATATTACCTTAATTTGAAAAGCTAAGATCTATTATTACTTGGCTTTATTTCAAGCCAAAAGTGACAGCAGTACTAACTATTAGTTAGTACTAGAATGCACTTTGCACAAGTGCAAACCAAGAGTGCAGGTTTCCTAAGGGTAAACCTGCACTTAGACACACTCCAATAGAGTGTACAAACACAAATCAAGATATAACCAAACCTTAAATGGCTTGGTTCAAGTTTTCACAATCAAAATTTAAGAGATAAGATGCCCTGGTGCAGAAACAAGGAATATAAGCTCTAACTTTTTTCATTTTCAAACTCTAACTTATAAAAACTCTTTTCCTAATTGTCTTAAAGGTAAACACAAGTGACTCAAGCAGATTGCACAATTATATTGACTTTTTGAGGTCAAACACACTTACAACCCAAACACTAGCCCTTATTTATCTTGACAGATTTGAGCTAAGCTTAAAATGAGAATCCACTTAACAAAGCATTAATACCAGATAACTAACAGCTTATAACAAACTTAAATGACAAAATCTAACTACTAAATTAAGCTAGAATGAAGATCTAAGAGATTTACACTATTATTTTTGGTTTTTATATATTTTTAGGACAGAAATGAAGTACTAATGATCTAAACCTATTTAAGCAAAAACAGATGAAAACATATAACTAATAAGCACTAGTAAAGAGAAATAAGCACAATTAAGCAACTAATGAACACAAATAAGCAGATATCATAAGCTGATAAGCCAATGAAGAGTTTATTAGGACTAGTTAGCGTAGGCCTAAATTATGAAAATTCAAAGAAAATTTTAAGAGGAAACTTACATTGACTTCTAGCTAAACAAGAAGTACCAATTATGGCAGCTACAAGCTCCCTAGCTTATTAATAAGCTAGGGTAAAGTCCATTTGGTCTTCCATTGCAACCAACTTCCAAGAGCTTTCCATAATCCATATGCAAAGGTAAATTTTAAGCTGGTTAATTGATTTAGAGTAGGATTAGACAGTTTAAAAGCTTTTTAAAAACTCAAATTCAAGCTTAGAGACTTGAATGAGCTATAAGAGCTTATTAGCTTATTGAAAGTTTTAGCTAAATAACTTGTAGAAAAAGAAGCTATATATTTAACAAAAAGAGCTTAAATTAAAAGAATAAAAAAAACTACTGGAATTCATTAATAGAAAACTTTATTACAATATTGAAAAAGAAAATACAAGATTTAAAGTAAAATTAAGCTTCAAAACTACTCCTAAAAAAGCTATGTCTGTGTGTGTGGGAAGAGTGAAGGCCATTTATAGGTGCTGGAAAGAAGCTTCTAGTATCTCTTGCCTTGCTCTCACAATCTTTCACATCTCACAATCATTTCTTCAATCATTTGAGCTTTTAATTGTGCCGGTTTGACATGTGTGGACAACCGAAGATTGCCAGTGTGTCATTCCCTTTTGGATGTCCATTGTGCTTCTTTTGTGGTGTTTTAGCACAAAAACCCACATGAATTTTTTGCTTTTCTCCATTACTACTTTCTTTCCTTTTGAGTGAGCTAATGAGGACTTGTGATATGACTAATCTCTCCCTTCTATCTTGCTTAGGAGTTCAAGAATTGACAACTTTGTACTTTGATTTTAAAAAGCCCCTTGTTTTACCCTGGCTCGTGAAATGTTAGTGACGATGAATAGTAAAAAGGGGTTCGCGCCCATTTTTTGACAGTTAAAATCGTTATATCTTTGGGATATTACACAAATGGCCCTTGTCTTTCTTTTCCCTTTTTCTTGTTATAAACATCTTTAGGAAATTGCAAGATTAGCCCTTATGGTTTATTAAAGGAGAAATGGGCTAAGCTAAGTGGGCTTTTAAATGGGCTTTTGCAAATGACCGGGTAAGAATTTTAGGGAATTTAAGGCCCAATACGGTTTAATGGCCCAATAATAGGGGGGGGTCATTTTTAGGACATTTATGAAACTTGAGGGACTGAGAATTGGAAATTATTGGAGTTTTGCCTTGTAGTGTTGATTTCTGTTGATACATGATTTAGACGTTTTCTTTGACTGGATTTGACGAGGCTTGACTTATCTGGCCTTTGGCTTTGATTTTTCCTTTGGCTTCTTTTGTTCTCTTCTGAATCTGTGTCCGGTTTGCTTGTTTTTTTTTATTGTTTTCTGTGATTTTTATATATCGCGTACCTCAACACACAAAACACAAATACAAGCATAATTTTGCCATTTTGGTCTGTTTTGGGTTTAATTGGGTTATTTTAGGTACAAACGGATATGTGTATTCTACACTTATCAGGCGGCTAGGTTTGACGGGTGGTTTAGGGAGGCAACTCAACGTAGCCACCTAGGTCTGAGGATCAGACCTACTTCGATACCATGTTAGACATTGAAAACCCCGTAGGTATTGTGATTTATTATTAACCACAATATATAAGAGATTACATGAATAAAACCCTAACGGACTTTAAGCCTACATACCGGGCTTGGGCCTATTTATCCTCTAACAATAAGAACTTAATTTCTATAAAAAAACCAATCGACCGATTCATAAGTAACATGGATTAAAATTAAACTACCAACCGATGAACGTACTAATAAATAGGAAGAAAAAACTTACAGCTTCGCGTCGCCATGCCACAAACGGTGGGTTGATTCCGTTTTCCCAGATAACAATTATGAATATCATGATCATGAAAACTATGGAAATCCCATATGCATAATTTAGCCTAATGAAATCTAAGCGAACTACAAATAAGGTTAAACAAACACCCCCATAATCTCAAACTAAAATTCGTAATATTAATAAAAGCATTTAAACGACACATCATAAATTTTATATCCTGGAATAACCAAATCTAAATAAAAAAAACAACTAAGATAATATCAACAAACTACTTTGCATAAGTACGCGAGAAGCTGCAACATTCAACTTGTGATCAAATCGCCATGAAGCATCATATATCCAAAATTCCATGTACTTGCGGATGAAATCAGATCACATGGGTCAGAACCTAAAAGATACAAAACATCGCTACACTCAAAACATGGATTTAAAAATCACCAAAAAAACTATATATCAAAACAATGTAAACCACAAGCCTTGAAGAGTTAATTTTCGAATCCACATGTCAGGTCGATTTGTTTGTTTTTTGCAGGCTTGCCAAGACAGGAACTACATGATTATAGAGACAATGCAAGATTGGTGTTAAAAAAATATGGCAAGCAGAATAATTGATACATGTTTCTTAAATCTCGACCTTCCGACGACTTCTCGATTGCACTGCTTAATAGCAGCTTCTTTAATAAACTGCAAAGAGTAAAAACAGAAACTGAGTGATTTATAAGCACGGTGAACAGAAAAACAACGCAAGACAAAAACGAAACAAAACCTACTCAACATCCGCCGCAACATGATCCAGACCACGAACACCAATCTTGTCCTTCACCTCCTCATGTTACACCTTCAAACTCCTAACTCTACCTAATCCATAGGACAACAAACATTAAGTATATCACAAACCGTGTTTACTAACAAACAAATAAAACACGTACCAATTTTTCTTAAAGCGACTTACGAATCTTCAGAGCTCACATGTAACCCCTAAATCGACAGAAAACAATACATCAAATAAGTCAATACAATTAACCCAAAATCACCAAAAACCTAAACTCTTAAAAATGGTATAAAACTTGTACCCTTTGAAAATACCTACTCGATTGGGGAAGTTCCTTTTCCAGCTTGTATATGGTATAGTCCAACCTTATAAGAATTTAAACCCATAATCAAAAATTGAAAATCAAACCCTAAAAGAAAACCCCCTGTTAGGATTTCATTTTATGTGACGACATTACGGAATTATCATAGTTTAACATACCACCATACGTAGGGACTAGAATATGCATTTTAGTAAACTTATATATATGGATTGTGGTATAAATACCCCTCAATTGCTTCTATGGAGGGGTGAGACTCTTGTAATAATTCATTTTTCCAATACATTTTTCACACACTAGTTTCTCCCTCTACTCTCTCTCTAAACATGGCATTCTTATGGTTTGAGTCACCAAGACCACCGGATCAACGATTCCTTTATACTTAACAATTGTATCAAGAGCCAAGGTTACACTCTTGGGTCGGTTTCATCTTTTGTCCGGTTGGTCTCGATTGGTCTCGATTATGTCTTAAATCTGGTCATGAATTGGCTTCAAATCTATTATTTTTTATCAATTTGGGTCAGGTTTGTTGTCACGTTTTTTTCTGTGTTGATCTAAGTCACTTTCATCATTTTGAATAGTAGATATGTGTTTGTCTATGCATATATGTATCTTTATTTCCACAGTCCAAAATAAGCCACTAGTCTCAAAAAGAGTACATCATATCTGATATTTTTTTATTAGTATCTACTTGACAAAATCAGAATATTATTATGTTACGTGCATATCTGATGCCTAACTGTTTATTTTTGTGACCTATTATGATCTCAAATCAGCTTATTTTCAAATCATATCATTTCTGGACTTATTTTGAGTTGCAAGGTAGAGGTTTGCTTAAGATAGTACATTTTTGTTTGTTTGGCAAAAAGACAAAACTTGTACCTGACAGAAAGTATAACCAGCGGTTTGTACTGTGGCCCCAAAAGTTCAGCAGTAGTTTGGCAGGTTACATAGAGGTTTGGTGGTGGCAGTTTTCCGTGGTGGTTTGTATACAGGTGTAGCGGTTTGAATTTATCATGGTCCAAACTAAACGTTACTCTGCTCAATTTGAAACTTGGTGGCGGTTTGGTTGGTGGTGGTTTGGTGATGGTGGTTTGGAGATGGTGGTTTGGTGATGACAGTTTGGTGATGATAGTTTAATGATAGCGTTTTGGGGGTAGTAACGATTTGCCTCCCTTATCCCAAACAGAGTCAACTCGGTATTTACCGAGTTGACCCGGGTCAACTTAACAATATTTTCCGGAGTCAAAGTCAAACCGAAAAAAATACAAGAAAGAAAGACTCAAACCAGATCTGTTAAAGCAAGACAGACTCGAACCTACTCCATCTTAACAACATAACCACCATCAACAATTATCAATAACTAACATCATAAACAACAACCAACACAGCCACAATTACAAATCCACATCTCTATATAAATCTCATCGTCACAAATTTCATTCACAATTAAATCCAACAAATCCAACCAAGACTATCTTATTCCCTTCGTCATATTATGACAACAACAACTCCCATCTCCAAATCCTCATCAAGACTCGAACATCTAATTAATCAAATATCTCAGATCATACGTTTGGAGTTTAGCAATTAACTTCTTGACCTTTGAAGATCAATAACATGAGACAATACCTCATCATAGATCTGTGTTGAGCTTAGCTCATTTGATATACGAAATTAAAGAATAAATAATAACAAGTATGTTATTGTCACTCTTTGTTTCGATTGACACAACAAAATAAAATACAAACCTACTTGAGATCTTCGTATAAGATCTAGCAGGCGGGGGCAAATCATAGGGTCCTCACGTGGGTAGAACAGCTATGTAAGAATCCAAGGAAGATTTTTGTCCATTAACTAGATTCGCGATAATCAATACAATATCTTTGCTGTTGTGTTTCATAGAGATGATGAAAGAGAAGTTATTTGATCTGTCCTGATAGAGATGGATTTAGATGGGTGTTTGATTTGGGAAACCGATATGATTAAGTTATGTTGTCCAGCACAAGAGAGATGGAGTTGAGGTTCGTGACTGGAGGGATAAGGAAAGGCGTATCACTTTGTGATTAGGTTTAGGGTTCACTATATGTGACTTTTGGGTTTGATATCCCTAATTATAAGGAATTAAGGATGCTATCACAATTGATGGGCCGAGTCTGGTTGTACAATTAAATGGGCCGAAGGTTATAAGGTTGGACCTGGACCAGGTCATATCCAAATAATGGGTCGGTTTTATTCTCATGTACGTGGGCTGGATTTGATTTTGGACGTGAGATCAAACACTAAAATAAGTGTTGGGCTGGAATAACAATACCCGAAAATTGGGCCTGTTATATTGTTGGGTCGAGTTTATTATAAAACTCAAATGGGCTGGCTATATATGCATTATAACTTGGGCCGAGTTAGTTTTTTTTTAGATTGTGCAAGTATGCAAACTTGCCTTTGGGTTAGTAAGATCTAACACGAAAATTAATCATTTTGTGGTTAAAATTAATCATTTTATGATTAATGGCTAATATTTGGGTTTTAAAAGTGACAAAGTGACAAAATTTTGTAAGACGAGACTGGGATCAATTTTATAAAGAATCATGGAAATAAATTTGAATGGCTAGATTTGGTATTAATTTTTCTAAGAGACAACGGATTTGATTGGGTGTCACTTATTTGTGATTAAAGTTGGATTTCACGAAGGCATGCTCTTATTCTATCTTGAAGTCGGGGATGGGTGGATCCACGACTTTCAATGATAACTTGCTCTTGCTTAAGATTTAAGTTGAAGACTTGGTTTATCTAGTTTCCAGAAGTCGAGGTGGATGGTTGAAGACCTGGATAACTATCACTTAAAAGAGTTACGTTGTAGTACTCAGTGTCACACGCAGAAGACATATGTTGGATAGAATTCAAGAGTGTTTTTACTTCTTTGCCCTCTTAGTTGAGTGTATAGAGTACTTAGAGATTTGGATGTTGCACAAATTCTTGACACCGTTCTTCCAACATTAGTGCAAGCTTAAGTTACAAGAACGGGGAATTCTACTTCAGTTTCAAGTTTGGTATCTCGGGTTTACTCCATCAGTGGTCACTTCAAATAGCCTACAAAGGGGTTGGTAAAAAGATAGTCAGAGAGAGTTTATGAGTAGAGATTTCATCGGGGTCAGCAAATTTAATTCTCACGGGATACACTTGAGCTAATTTCATTCTTCTCACAAGATTTCAAGTATATTTGCGTACAATGTTTTTGCTGATTCTAAGGTATTGTTAGCCTTAAAATATGTTGACTTATACGGAATTACACTAGTTATCATTAGGCAAGACCCGCAGGGACTAGAATTGTTAAGTTAGAATAGTTTCCCTCGTCTTGACCTATATATACCCCCTCCATACTTCCATGGAGGGGTGAGGATTCATTTTGTAATAATCTCAAAGGTGTGTGTGTTCTCTCTCTACCAAGCATACACACATCTTCCCTTTTCTCTCAATCAATCTAATATGGCTTACTTCATGTTTAATCCTCCCCGACCTCCGAATCATGTTTAGCTAATGAATTCTTATTATTAACAATTGGCATCAGAGCTAACCAGGGGTGTATTGTATAGTTTTATTATTGTGTTTGTTGCTGTCTCGGTTTATAAGTTTAAATCTGGTCTGATTTTTGCTTATTTTGTGGGCTTATTATAAGGGAAAAAGCCACAAAAATGTTACTTATATGTTGTTATATGTTTCTGTGTTCAGATCTTGTCTTATTGTGGATTATTTTCGTGTGTTTTTTTTTGTGAAAAAGCCATGAAAATGGTTTTTATATGTTGTTATCTATCTCTGTTTTTTTACTGGATTAGATCTGCTATTTTGTACTTAAAAGACCATTTTCGAGCTTATTTTTTATGGGTTTCTTCATAGTGGTTTGACAAAAAAAAACACAGATCCCCTAAAATTAGGGAAAAAAGTACAGTAGTACTGTACTTGCTGGTGGTTTGGCCACCGTGGCGGTTTGCCATGGTGGTTTGGCCACCGTGGCGGTTTGTTGTAGCGGTTTAAACACATGGTGGCAGTTTATTACTTTTTCATGGTCTGACTGAAACGAACCTCTACCAAATTCAAAACTACATGGCAGTTTGGTGTTGGTGTTGGTGACGGTTTGGTGGTAGCTGTTTGGCAGTGGCGGTTTGATGGTAGAGGATGAATCTATCCAGCGGTTTGCTTCCCACACCACAAACCGTGTCAACTCGGTATTTATCGAGTTGACCGGGTCAACTCTGATGAGTCTGTCAAAGCCATAACAAAAAAAGAGGACAAAAATGACTAAGGACACAAACTCGGATCATTTACCACAAACAAACATGTGAGAGTCCCAATGAAACGGATCATCTTAGCCTGTTAAAGCTAGTTAACTTGGATAAATCCTAACTAACTATATGAGAAACTATGATTGTGAAATGCTACAAGTTAATCGGAATCTAACTGAATACTAAAAAGAAAAATGAATACAAACTTGATTATATTGATTGCAATATTTTTGCCTAGGTAAGAATAACTAACTATAAATTGATATGTTTTTTGCATGTGAAAATTGATATCTCTAACTATGTCGTAGGGTTCCTTTTATACACTAAGGAAAACCCTAATGGGCTTACAAACCGCGTTAAATGATCATGCATATCTATTCCTAATATATCTCATGCATATCACATAAGCAGTACTAACTTCTTATACTAACAGTACTAATAAACTAACTAGCAGTACTAACGATCTATCAGTTTGTACTGGCAGTACTAACCTAAACTAACAGACTAACTATTACAACTAGCAGTACTAACGACTTAGTTTATATTCTTCAATCTTCAGTAGCAGTATAAATCTTGAACAAGCAGTAGTAAAGTAGTACTGGTAGTAGTAACTCAAAATTCCCAACACAGCATCTACAATTTACAACATCACAGCCTCAACAAATACACAGAACAAGATATAACATCAACACCACAATTTTTTACAAGATCCAATTCAACAAATCCAAAACAATATCTACCTACAAACCCCATCGTCACAAGGTTACAATTCATCAACAAATCTACTACTAATCATATCCCTTCGTCACATTCAATATCTCCCTCCATATCTCCTCAATTGACCAAACATATTGAAATATAAGAATGATTCCTCAGTTTCATTGTTCGTGAAAATTTCAATTTAACAGTCAAGACCTTAAAAGATCCTCAACACGAAGTGAAAATCATCACAGATCTATGAGAAACAAAAGTTCTCTTTACTATCCGAAAATAAAGATTGACTTATAACAAGTCTGTTATAGTCTATCTTTGATTCGTTTATTGACTCAAAACAAATAACGAACCTACCTTAGATCCTCCAAAGGATATTGAAGCATCAAGTCTTCTATGTTCTTCATTGATTAAAGCAATATTTGTTTCGTTGTTGCTATGGAGTGATAAGGATGGATGTAGGTGATAAGTTAAAATGAATATGATCTTCATTGGTGACTACTGTAGAGAGAAGAATGAAAAATGGAGAAGAGATGGTGGCGAGTTGTGATTAGGATTAGGTTAAGTGGTGCCCTAATAACATTCAATGAGTAGATATATTTGTTTCAATGTCTTAGGTTGATTACTATCTCTGAGCTGGATATGGCTATATTATTTGGTGATAATGCGGTTTGGTTAAATTGTTGGGCCAGTTATTGTGATTAAAACATGGGCTACACTTAATGAGATTGGGCCAAATGTTATAATGATGGATTTGGGCTGCGATTATGTGGTAGGCCGAGTATTTATGTGACAACTGGACCGAGGCTACTGTGTTTAGGCTTGTGGTCTTTTGGCAGCCGAGTATAGTAATTTTGATGGGGAGCTGAATTTTATTAGTAGCTGTAAGTGTATTGGTAATAATGAATTAAGTTCGACATACAACTAATACTCTATAATGACAAGTTCTACTTTACCAATGTTTTATCCGTTAACAGACATTCACGAAACATGGTGAGACATTTGACATAGTTTAGGTGAGTTAACGATATTCAAACAACAACACAACAAACACGATACATAACACTAAAACAATCCTAATAAGATTCACTAAAATGATAAACGGCTAAGGATTCGGATTACGATGACAAGTGATCCCGAAGTTGATTTGGTATCCCTTATTTGAGATTGAAGTGGGTTCACGAAGGCGTCTACTTATTTCATCATCGAGACTTCCTTCTATTTTCTCCCCTTTTCTTAACACCAATCTATCGATGATGACTTGCATGAACGAGTACAGCTAAGTGATTAAGACTTGAATTATCTAGTTTTTTAGTGTCAGGTTTGTTTGGTTAAAGACCTGGATAAACTACACTTAAAGGAGATTACATTGTAGTAGCTTATGTCACACGCCCAGATGTGATGTAGATAGACTCAAGTGGTGTATACTTCTTATACTTTTGATTGCGGGTATAGAGTACTTATAGATTTAATATTGCACTGTTCTTTAATCAACAACAGTGCAAGCTTGTGTAACAAATTTGGGAGATTTTACTTAAAACAACCATGGTCAATTTCAATTTGATATATCTGCGTTACTCACCAAGTGATCACAAAGAAACAATAGCCGACATAAAAACAGGTTGGTAAGTTAGACCAGAGAGTGTAAAGGTTGAGGATGATATCAAGCAATTTTCACTGAAGATATTATTGTGCTATTCCAAGACAATGGTACTTCACAGTCTAAGCAAAATTCTTAAAGTTCTTTAACGATATTCATATACAAGACCTTGATTATACCAAGTTTTCTTGATTCTTGCTTTATCCTTCCTCTAACGGTTTTTTATGAAGTCACGAGGATAATGTTTCGTTGGATCTCCAAGATTTGTAACTTAAGACAAGAACTTTCGTGATATGTTTCGTACACAACAATGCTGCTTTCATATTTTTAAAAAGCCATCATGGGGGAAAATGTGTACTTTGATGTTACCATGTCAACTTCCAGGGGGAAGTTAGTGGTATACTACTTACTTAGTATGATTTGTGAAGTATACTGCATACGTGAGAAGAATTCTTGCCGATTTCTCGCATGTACCCCCGAACGAATATTCACCAAGACCCAATGACAATAGCAGCAGTACTTGGTGTGGTTTTTATTCTACAAATTCTGCTATGCACGTCAATGACATATAGAAGATGATTAAAGCTATATCAAAGTTTCAGAATCTGCTCAAGATAATGGGGGGGGGGGTGGGGATGTTGGTTTGGAGGGGAATGTATGATTCAGAAACATTCGCCAAAAGGAGTCTATGAAAAGCTTTTCAAGACATGATGCATGGATGGGGTGAGTTAATCCAACTCAGGCATAATACAAGGTTTCCAGAAAAAAGAAAAGACAATGAGGATCCGAAGCTGGAGTAACAGTTCAAGACCAGGAGACACTCAGAAGAACATCTTCATCTTTGGAAGTGTTTTTGGAAGATGAATGAACGCTAGAATACACATACTTTTATAACCAAAAACACTATAAAAGGACTAAAAACACTAAAATAATGATTATATTATGTTGCAAATAAGTTTTGGTTTATGTTTTATGTCTCTACAGGAAAAGGATTGAAAACGAAGCAAAAACGGTAAAATTCGGGTGACTTTCAATGACGTTTTCACGTTTATCGAGGTTCAAACGAAGTCGTGAATATTCCTTGATCACACCATTGGAAAGAGCACGAAAAAACGAGTCCAATGGTACCGGCCTTTTATATTTAAACATTTTTATTTGAACCTTTTTCGTCCCTGTTTGAACATTTTATTATAATGTACCAGACCAAGTTAAAATGGGCCTTATATATTAATTTGCATATATTATATGAGGCTATTCTTGGCACAGGCGGTATGTGCATGGCCTCTAATCCAAGATGACTCCGGTTCGAACATTCTGAGGGTTTATCCCCTCATAATCACACGTCAGCTGCCGACGAGTTGCCCACGTGGCAAGCCACGTGGTCATGCCACGTGCGGACCCACCCGAATCGACCCGGACCAGACCCTAACTCGACCCGGCCCAATACCCGAACCTGACCCGCCCCATGACCCGTACCTGACCACGACAGCGCCATTACCCGCTGGTTTGACCGGTGTCCGGCTTTGGTCCAACGATGGTCCGCCGCCGTTGACCGTCGTTGACCGCCGCCATTGAACCGTGTGGTTCAGGGCTATTGTCAACGGTGGTCCGCCGCCATTGACCGGTAGTCCGGCGGTGGTCCGGCGGTGTTGACCACCGTTGACCGATGGTCCGGTGGCGGTTGACCGACGGTGACGGAACAGTGTTTACGGCCACGTTGCAAACTCAGGTGGTGACACATGCCTCTAATGATTGAATTTCAGATTTTGCAGGTACGAGGTCCCAGACTGACCTTCAGCTGCATGTCAGTACGAGGTACGAGGTGGCAGGACACGTCAGTACGAGGTACTGTTCAAGTGGCGGCTGGACCAATCAGAGCGTGACACGGCACTGGGAAGGCGATTTCAGTACTATGTGTGCGTAGTGTCCAGTACGAGGACAGGCGTGATTGATCCGTGCCAATCATTGGCAAATCCTGAGGCGGTTGGGTGGAGCGCAAAAGACTATAATGCCATCCAGATCTGAGCAATATGAGTGGTGGAGTACTAAGAAAAGGACGAAATTGCCCCCTCCCACTTGGAGGCTGATAAAAAGAGCCACGCAACAGCTGTTGAGGGTGAGAGTTTAAATTTTAGATTTAGTTAGTACAAATTAAGTATAGGTTAGTATTTTAGGAGTAGTATAGTAAGTATTTAGCTTAATGTAAAAGCTATTTATAGCTATATTTAGCTATTGTTAATCCACTTTTTTTTAGCTTATTAATGAAGATGATTTGAAGATCAAAGTGCTTATTGACTATGCTTATCTTTTACTAATCCTCATTTACTTTTTTTTCTTTTTAAGCTTATTTTTGCTTATATGTATGCTTCTAGTTTTCTCCTAGCATATTTCATACTTCAAATAAGCCTTCCTTAGGCTTATTGAATTTTAGGATCTACGCTCATATTATCCAAATAATCTTTCGCATATTTCTTTTCCTTTTCTATTAGCCTTATTTTCATGCTTATGCTCGATTCGAATTGCAAAAAGGGTGTCATGAGTCTTCTACTCGGCTGTAATCTTTAAGTCCTTATGAGGCACACCTTATTTTCGAGAGCTCTTATTTAGTTTAGTAGATCTAAAAGCGTTTTAGTAGTTAAACTTTTCAATGGCTTATTTACTTTTAGATCTAGTTTAATAAATAGTTTTAAAAGTAGCTTATTAGATTAAATCTAGTTTTGTTTTTACAAATTTAGTTTTTAATTCTAGCTTATTTTTCTTAGATCTAAATCCTTAAATATACCCGATCCGAGTTTACTTGATTGAACACCTTAGTTTCGGGTGGATTTAGATCTAAAGTTTTCATCTTTTTATTAGCTTATTTTGTTCTAACTTTTCATGTCTTATTTCTTATTCCATCTTCTACATCTAAGGCCGGAGCTTAAGGGTCTTATAAGGTTGATAAATAGATAATGTTTTGATCTTTATAGTTTTTATGAAAATAATTAGTAGATAAAGTTGACACCTTTATTTGCTAATTAGTAAAGTAAAAGCTTTAAAATGATAAACTTATTTGTTTATTAAGTTTGTAAGATCGGGTGGTTTTTATCATTGTCGGTCTTCATTCGGTTACGCGTTTTCCCTTTTTATACTAGTAGTTTAGATTATTAGCTTAAAAGGTTTACGTTATGATCTTATTGTTTGCTGCTAAGTTTATTTGTATGATTATGAGTAGTTCAATTATTGCTTGCTAGTGATTAGTGATTTGGAATTAAGGCGGTTTTAAAAAGTGTTAAAAAAAATTATAGTCTTAGAATTTTTCCAATTTACATACCGTCATTTACTTTTAATGCAATTTAAATACTTGTCATTTATTTTAAAAAGCACTTTACTTTACTTGTCAATTATTTTGAAAAAGCATTTTACTTTACTTGTCATTTAATTTCTTGAAATTTGTTTTCGAAGGATTTTAATTCGTTAAACCTAAAACCCGCACTTAATGAACATTTCACGTCACTTAGCAAGCATTTTCGTCATTTATATCTTTTAGATCAATCTTAGTATAATCTTGTAGTTTTTAATCTTAAAATTAAGTCAAAACCAGCTCCATCAATAGCCAACATGGCTTTGGAAGAAATTTCCTCCACATTTATAGTCCTTTTAGAGTTGTCTTGATTCCTGCTCCTGTTATCTTGATTCCTAGGTCCTCTACATTCCCTTGTAAAGTGTCCCAACTTGTGACAGTTGAAACACTCTACCTTTGACTTGTCATATCCAGCTATGTCACTCCCATTAATAGTAATCTTTCTACCAGTTTTTTGAAAAAACTTTCTTGTCCACATGCTCAGTAATGATAACTGCCACTTCAAATCCATCTCTTCTAAGTCATCTTCATGGATTTGTTCAAGGTCCTCATGTACAAGTTGAGACCCGTTTGGTTGACTAGCTAAAAATGCATAAACAGTGTCATCGCTTAAGTTAGCAGTACTAACTTGAGTACTAGCAGTGCTAACTTGAATATTAGCAGTACTAACTCCATAAGCAGTATTAACTTCATTAGTACTGCTAGTAGATGACAAAAAATCCAAGTTCTAAGAACTTAAGCTTGAACTTGAGCTTGCAGTTCCTTTAACCTCTTGTTCAACAATCTTAAAATTGTTGTAGAGATCATTGATCCGTCCCTTTTAATACATATAAATACGTAATAATAAGGAAGATAATCAATAATAGTATAATATAGTATTACCGTCGGGTTCAAGAAATTCACTTTTAACCAAAGCGAAATCTCAAAAACCTTACGGGTCATTTCCTCGACGAGAGGTAAATGGAAATCTACGTTCAAGTTGTAAATCGAGCTTGAATAGCATAAAAGTTTTGGTTTTGTTTTCTAAATCTACTTAAAAGGAAAGCATATAAAAGGAAAGCTAAACTTTTGGTTTTAAACTATTTTTATACTAAAAATTAAACTAATACTAATTCTACGATTTAAACTACAAGATTATACTAAAATTAAGCTAAAAGATATAAATGACAAATATGCTTGCTAAGTGACGTGAAATGTTCATTAAGTGTGGGCTTAGGTTTAACGAATTAAAATGACAAGTAAAATGAAATGCTTAAAAATAAATGACAAGAAATTAAATTGCATTAAAAATAAATGACGAAATATAAATCGAAAAGACAAAACTTATGACTAAATATTTTTTAAATCTTTTTAAACCCGCACCTAAATTCCAAATCTCTAATCACTTAACAAGCACTACTAAATCTACTCACTACTCATAATGAAATAAAAAAACTAAGAATTTTAAAAATAAAGCTACACTAAGCATGACATAAATAAAATAGGCAAACATAAAATAAAACTACACTAATTAATTGAAAAAGGAATAGAAAGTGAACCGAATTGGAAACCCGCAATTTTAACAATTACCACCCGATTTATTTAACTAAAACAACTAATCAAAGTCGGTCTAGCTAAATAAACCCGTAAGCTCCTCGCCTCATGAGTCGACCGGTACCAAAACAAAATAAAATAAACACTGTTAACATAAGATAAAATATATTGGTTCTATTTTTATAAAACTAATTAGGCTAAACTAGTATTTTTGTATTAACGTAAAAAGGAAGAGAAAAAAAACAATCTATTAAAAACGTTTGCAAAATTTAAACTGCTGTTTCATAATCTTAATTCTTATCCCATTGAATCAAAACTTAACAAATAAACCATAGTCAAATCTTCTATACACTGATCCAACAGTTAAATTAACCAGCCCGATTAATTTCTAGTGAAAACAGTTTGGCCCATTTGAGATTTAAAAACCAATCGGCTAACAGTGGAACAAAATTACTAATTGAGTGTAAATCTTTAAAACCAAACGCATCCTAAAAATTTGAACTAAGGGCGATTAAACCTTAACAATTGCAAGCTGACATAAATCGTTCATCTAAAACGATCGAACTTTAAACCAAGATCTAAACTATAACGCTTAAACGAGTATCAAATACGTTCACTAGTTTATAAACTCATATGACTTCTACTAAAACATTTTAACCGTAAAAACGCAACTAGTTTGACAAGATAATTAAACTACTAAGCTAATTCGAATTTACAAACACGTAAGCTAGCACTATTTTACTCATGTGAACTTTATGAGCTTCAAACCGAATCTAAGAAGCTATTAAAGAGCTTGTTAGACATATGAGAGAGCTTTTTTAAGAAAACTTTTAAGAACTACATTCGGAAATAAACTCGATCCAATTTCATTTGTAAAGAATAACTAGAAAAGAAAAGGAGGAAAAAGAAATTAGCAACATCATTAAGCTAATCAAACATAATCTTCAATAAGCTAGAACCAAACTTGTTTACAAAATATTAATAAGCTGACGAAATAAGCGTTTACAATAAGTTCAGAATTCAAAATAAGCTATAACTAATTGAAATAAGCTAAGAAAAATACATTACAACTTTAAGAAAAACTAAATCCTACTGTTTTTCAAGTGAGGGGAGTGGGTTACATTTATAGGGAGAACAAGGGGTAGATGTGTAAAATCTGGCCCAATCATTTCCATCATCAATAGCCAATGATTGGCTTGTTTGTGTGCTCACACGGATCACGAGTATGGAATAAAAATTGGGCGGATGAGATGGCTTGGCGCCAGCTTTTCTTGTACGCAAATTCCCACAGCCGCTTGATCAAAATTCTGCTCTTGCATTCTTGGCGATATATAATTTCATGCCATTTTCATATTTGCAATTTTCCTTTGCCAAGTGTCGCAAGCTCATTCGCTTATTCCTTTGATAGTGGAGGAACATGTGATATTTTTTTTGATTAAATTCAAGGCACGTGACTAGTTATATCATATTTCATGCAGAATTTATGTAAATTTCCAGTGGGGCTAGTTAGTATGTCGTTTAAAAATTATAATTGGCTGGCCTGGCTCATTAAATGGGTCACGGGCTGGCCCAATAAAATCCGAATGCACCGATGGACTCGTTTTCACGCGCTCTTTTCAATCCCGTGCTCAGTTTCGTCCGGCTTTGTCTTTATTTTTGTCTTTTTCTTGATATCCGTACCTGCACATACACAAACACAAAAATAACATATATTTGCAATTTTTATTATGTTTTTGGTATTTTGGGGTCGTTTTTCAAGGTAAAAAGTATGTATAAAATAGCGAATACCAGGGTGTTACACTTTGAAGATAACTTGTTCGTACGTTCAACGTTGTGACGAAGACTTGACCAATCTAGCAAAGGTGTGCGATTTCTCTTATGGTGCTCAATGCATACATTTGCTATCACTTTGGTTATGTGTCTCATAGAAGATGAGGATTTTGTCAAGAGGTTGCGATCTACTTATACTTTGGTCTTGGTATGAGTTTGACGTTACGTGGAGAGTACAAGATATAAGGCACAAGTTTGGGTTATTCTACTTCAACATCAAGTTCGTTATACTTAGTTTTCTTCATTAGTGATCATTACATAGAGCCTACAGAATTGAAGATTCAAGAAATGGTTAACATATGGGTTTCAGGGGAAGCTTATTGTTAAAATGTTTAGCCATTTACATGCATCGAGGTGAAGGTTTTTACTACTGTAAGTCATTGTTACTACTGCTAGTTTAAGTTTCTACTGCTCAAGTTCATTTATCTTAAGGCGCGTCATGGAGGGTAATTTGAGTTGTTAGAAGGTCGGATTAGAAGTGTGATAGTGGTTTATGATTGTCGAAATCAAAGTTGCATACTTTAGTCCCCTATTTGATTATGACAAAAAGCGAAAGAAGATTTACAAATAAGATGTGCAACTTACAGATCCTTGGTGGAATGATCCTTATTCTTTCATATGTATATTAGCTTCAGGGGAAGTTTGTGCTTATATGGTTTTGTCATTATCAACTAGGGGAAGATTGTTGGGAATTATATTTGAGTTGATAAGACAAAACATATGAAAGATGAAGGACTTAAAAGACAAAGGAGGAATTCTTCAAAAGATGGAAGATTACAGAAGATTTCCTAGAAGATAATTGTAAAAGTTAGGAAGATTTAGTTGTTTCCTAATACTTATCCTTTGTAAACCTAATATCTCTAGTATATAAAGAGATATAGGTCGTATAGTTTTCTGTGTGTCAAAGATGTAAACACCAGAAAAGTGTGTGTATGTGTTCTAGGCGTCAAGTTCTCTAAGGAGACGCCTAGGTTTGGTTGGTTTAGCCTCAAGGATATTTGATTCCTTGTTATAGTTTAGATAACACGTTCTACCATTTGATCAAGGTAGAATTAGGGCTTGTAGTAGTCATGTATCATAGAAGATAATGATGAAACCTTGTTAAAATAACATTGATTTGTTCTTATTCCGCTGCATGTTATTTATCTTTCTTATACATCCTAGATATAGATCTAAACAATCTGAGCTTACAACGATCTAATGGTTTTCACATCACAACATGATCAAGCATTCAAAATCAAAATCCTACTACATCTACTAAATCTAATACATCCTACTACATATAATACATCTACTACATCTAACAACATAATCTACTACATCTACTACATCTACAAACTACATTTAACTTATATGTTCCTTAACAACAATATCTACATATTACGGCATTAAAGAGCATTCTCTAGCACATCACAACATGATCATGCATTCAAAATCAAAATCCTAATACATCTAATACATCTACTACATCTAAAAAATAAACTACATCTACTAAATCTACAACATATAAAAATCATAATAAAAAGCGATAAACATAAAAAAGTTAAAGACTTTCAATAAGATGCTTACAATTAGACATAGAGGATGAACTACACTCGTTACTTGTTGACGATTCAATAGACATCTTTTAAAAAAACAATGAGATGAATTGTGATCTTAAACAATGGCAGTTAACAGTAAGCAACGGTGGATAACGGTTAACGATGGTTAAAGGTGGGGAAGGTGGTGGTTAACGGTATAAACGGTGGGGAAGGTGGTGGTTACGGGTGGTTATCGAGACGTTCGGGGAGATGTTATCGAGAGGTTCTGAGTTTTGTGTTGTGTGTGAAAAAAACATATTATATAGTGTTGAAAAATATTTACAACTATTACCCTTGTAGTTTCATATAAAGTACAAAATCACCCTTGAAGTTTTTTTTAAAAGGTGGGGATAATGGGACACATGGCGGGTTGTGATTTCACCCTACCTTTTTTTATTATAAAATCTTTTTTATTTTACCCCAACACACACACACACACACACACACACACACACACCACACCAAATTATACTATATATTATATTTCATATATATATATATATATATATATATATATATATATTCATACATGTGATGAGAAACCCACTTGCGCCTTAGATCCCAAAATCCCACAATATTAAGTTACGATCATTCTTTTATTCATGTTTTACATAGCTTAATCAAAAACTTCCTATTTTAGGAAACTTTCTATTTTTGGAAAAGTGTTATATTCGGAAAGTTACCATTTTTAGTAAGTCTCGATATCCGTTTATATTTATAATAGTATTTAGTTATCTTGTCAAACCTTCGATGCCCAATTAGTCGTTAATTTCTAACAATGGTGAATATTACGAAAAGTTACTATTTTTATACTTTCCATTTTTAGAATCGACCAACAGTCTCAAAAATAATTACTCGCAATAATGTATTAGTTAATTTTACTTTATCAATCGAAATCACCTTCGCAACGCGTTAGCGTCTATTAAGTCTTCGTTGACTTTTATGTTTGACTTTTCATATATTATATTTATTTTCTAGGTCTGACCCGGCCACAACGACCTTCTAAATCACATTTTCACGATTCGGACAAAGAAGAGATTCTATGTAAACGATATTCCGGACAACTTTTTAGTTTTAGCCGAGACCCGAAACTCGACAGAAAATGATCAAAACGCCCCTACAAGAATCTGTTGTAACTTTGACATTTTTAGTAAAAACACAGACTTTGACCATTGGTTTTGACCCGTTATTACTCGATTTTAAATCTAACGAGCCTCGTGACAAAGTAAAACATCATTCCAAGCACCGGAAGGCCGAAACGGACTCGAAAGTGCTCAAAACGAGCTTTTAATTTCCTGACAGCAACCATTATTTTATACAAGAGGTGAGTTTTTACAAAGAAATTATATATCTCGTTTTCGCACTTTTTTGTAATTTGGAGTTAGAAGCTCCATCTTATATCAAAACGATCATCTAAGTAAGCTTTATCATATTTTAAAGTCCAAAATCAAATTCCATAAAATCTCGATTCTCGTTTATCGTGCTAGACTTTCTGCAAAAAATGTATCTTTTGCAAATCACGCCAAAACTCATTTTTGACCAAAAAGCTCATCTAAAATACCTCTAATATGACATATAATTTATACTTAACCCACTCAATCATTTTATAACATTGATTAACTAATCGGCGCAAGATCTAGACAATTTCATCACATGCACGCATCGAAACTAATTCAAATCGTAGAACAATCAAAGCAAGTATAATGGAATACTTACAAATGCTCAATAAAGCTAGTATAAAAATAGATCGAATAATTTGTCGGACTCTTCCTTGTTCCTTGTTGATGCCGCGGCCAAACCAAGACCAAAAACCCAAAACCAAATCGATCCAAGACCTCAAGCAAACTAGTCCAACTCAAGGCTTTACCTAATGCTTGTTTCACGACCAATAACCAAAACTAAGACACCCCTTTGTGTCTTAGCCACGGTTCGAACCCAAAGAACAAAACCAAACCAAAACTCAACTCCTCCCAAATAGATAGCAATCAAATAAACTACACCCTTGTGGTTTCTTGCTTGGTTTGAACCCCCAACCAAAACCAAAAACCTCTTTTTGTTTCAATAAAACTCAACCTCTCATAAACCTCATTGCATGTCTCTTTTTATTACATGGATGATCAAGTTATACCCTTCTAAGTATTATTTGGTTGCTAGAAAATCAAAAATACCAAAGGGTGTTTGCTTGGGTACTCGGCCGAACTCAAAGAGAAAGGAGAAAAGGAAAAACAACTTCCACTTGGTTCTTGGTTAATCCTAAACCATTTTTGAGAGATGTTTGAGTGTGTTTTTGAGATCAAACTAGAAAAATGGTGAGAGTGTGTGTGTGTTTCTATACTCGGCCGAACCCAAGGAACAAGAGGGAAAAGAGAAAAGTGAACTATGTGTATTTTCTTGGTTATGGAAAGAGTTTTAATCAATCTTGGAAGCAACCATGGAAATCATTGTGCATGTATGGGGAAAAAAATTTGGTGGAGTATGTTTGTGTGTTATAGTCGGTCGGCTATACGGGCTAGAAAGGCTCATCATTAATTTATTTTTATTTTTTTTGATTTATTTACTAGCAATATTTCTTATGTAGACATTTAATAAAAATGTAGCTTGTACCTAATTAAATAAAACGCAAGCCTTAAACGCGAGCTTTGGTCAACGGACAAGGAACAAAGATGGCAAGTTTCAAAATAATAATTTATGGTCAAGAAAATAATAACGAAGTGCGTCGTAGATTTTTATGATGCTCAAAACGATTAACGAACGTGCGGTCAAACGTTCACTCGCGAAATGTCAAAAATAAAATTTCAAATTTCCATTCGTAATAAGATACAAAAATAATTAATTACGACAAATAAAAATTTAAAAGTCGACGTTCGCTTACGAGAAACTCGTAAAATAATAATAATGACGTCGAACTCGCCATCGTCATACGCGTCGTGAAACTCGGGTTGTTACATTCCACCCACCTTAAAGGAGCGTCGTCCCGATGCTCATCCTTTCTTATTCGCCTTAGTTTCTCTTACGGTGAGACGGATTCCTCGTTGTCAAATTGCCTCATATGCTTGAACACACAAATTATTCGATAAAATACTCGTCTTGACCATTCTGGATAGGAGTTAGTCGAAACAAATGGTAATTATACCAACAAAATAAAGATACAATCGTGGAGGCTCTTATCATAAGATGCAAAACAAGTCGCGGAAATATATTCGACAAAACCATATCACGTCGTTCTAACTTTTATAGTCGCGCTCTTCATAAGGGCCAATATACGTCGCGGAATATATCCAATTAAAATAATTATTACGTCGTTCTCACGAGAAATTTTCTAAAATGAGTGATCGATCCAACTTAGTTGGGGATCATAAAAACAACCAAAACCAAGCGTACCTTGCTTAACAAAACCAAAACCGATACTTACATCGTTAACCGCAACAAAAACATACGTTAATGATCAATTACGAAAATATACCAATATTCGAAACCAAAAATATACTTCATTACCAAAAACTCAAAGCATATGTTGCTAACTAAAATCAAGATAAACGTCAATACTCGAAACTAATATTAGATCCTATGACGCAACTAAATGACGGATCTTAGGTTATAGTCTAGGCCAACCCACCTAGTTCTCTATAACCTTGGCTTTGATTACCAATCTGTCACACCACGACAATGGCAGAAACTCAGGAATGCAACATAATGATCAATCATAACACAAGATACAATATAGAGAAAAACTACAATGCATAAACTTCAAGTGTTATTAAGACCATCAACCTCGAAAAACCTCGAGTGATGTCCCAAATCACAACTAGATCCATGATCTATTACAATACCAATTGCCCACACAGGGGTCCAAATCCAAACTTAAACCAAAACATCCAAATACTAAGAACTCAACAAGATAAACAAGCAAGTCTTCATAAGAAAGACCCACACGAGATACTTTTAAGCCTGCTATCATATATTACCAAATTATTTCTCTTTCACTTCACCTGAAAATGATACTCGAAAACGTCAACAATAATGTTGATGAGCATGTAGGTTTGACTCTAAACCAAAAGTTGTGCCAATATCTCATAACAGTTGGACAATTATGCTATATGACGGTGAATATATGCAAAATATCACAAACCTATGACTTAGCATCCCCGCTAATCATGTACCAAGACCTAGCATCCTCGATAGTCTTATCACCAGCGTGTACCAACGCTCTTAGGGTCGCAACCCCGATGACATACCACACCTAAAGCCTACCAGCTGGAGCTATAGTTAGGGTGAAGAACCACACAGAAAGATCACACAACATAGCGTTCCAACACATAATATTCACATAGCAGTCATAAGCACATAAGTTGTCCCAAAACAAAACTACTTTTCGCACAGATCAGAAAAACAGTTTAAAACACATTTGAGTATCATTTTCCCCCGACGGAAAAGATTTAAAAAGTGGGGCTACGAGAACTCACCTCAAGCAAGTCTTTAGTAACCAGATCTCAATCACACAAGCAAATGCAACGACGTCCGCACACGACCTAGTCCAGTTAATGTCCCATTTTAATCATTCGTCTCCAAAACAGTTTTCACGTTTGATGCATAGAGTTTAGATGCGTTGTACAATTACCCTTAATAGTTTAGTGGTGTGATGGTTGACAACTTATCCCAATAATCATATCAATCCCATAGCTCCGTAGTACATACTTATACTATTTAAAGAAAATAGATAAGTAATACAGTTAAATATTTATAATAAATAATTCTAAATATATCTCGATAAGTCCATTCGGTAACCTTAGTCGCCGTAAAATAGTCATAACAAGGTTGAAAAATGAAACGTTAACTCATAATAAACATTTTAGAGATGTTTCGAGGAAAAAATATATTTTATGTCTTTTAGTGGATTTATTAACTAAATAAAAAAATAAAATAATATTTTATTATTTAAAATCAAAAATTATGTTTCCAAGTAAAATTTCTAAGTATAAACTTTTTATGAAATTTCGACATGACCCGTACGTTTATACAACGTTTTCCAAGGTTTTCAACCTTTATTTCAAACATTTTTTAAACTTTCGACACTTTTCCGACATAATTTCAAAATCTCAATCTTTAACGTTTACTAAAACATTTTTTCCCAAGATATCGTTCAATATCACTTTGTAAATACATTTCACTTTCGAAAGTCCGTCAAAAACTCTTAAAACGACTAAATATCGCTTATTGGGCTTTAAGGCCAAATAAGGGTCCATTAAGACATTTATACGTCCAAAATACGATCCAAGCCGAAAACTAAGGCCTATTTATATACATAAGCTCATACTAATAAGTAGAAAATAATCTGGACCACAATAAGCCCTCTCATTAAGCCGCGGCTCAAATGGGCTTATTGGGTCGTGAGCCCATAAGCTCCATTATACCATATATTAAGCATAAAAATAAGCGCTAGTAAGGCTACGTATCGCAGTTTGTTACACCATAAGCTATAATATTAGTCTACGACATAACGCATACTAATGAAAAATAATCAAAATCCACTTTCCCTTGGATAAAAATTTTTTTTTATTTTTTTAAAAATGCGACGTGAGCATAAAAGCTCAAATAAATAAACATTTCAAGTACATATTTAATTAAACAAAAGCTTCATAATACCAAAAGATGACTTAAGTTTTTAAAGATAATAAAAGTTGCATTGAATATAGATAAAACACAGAATCCGTCTTCATTGATATCCGCCACGGCTCCCGTCCAATCTTCATACCCTAGGACCTGAAATTACATGCTAAAAGTCAACACAAAGGTTGAGTGAAATCATAGGTTTATCGGTAAAAAGGGTGGACCACAAGATCGAAGTAATAGTAGACTCTGAAACACATTCAGTAGTCCAAAACGTTTATTATTGCACTAAGCTCATGACCCCGAAGCCTTAACTAGATTTGTGCCCCAATCAGAATATAGGATGCTTGCCAACAACCTAACACCTCTCAATGTTAAATGCACCTTGATCAAACTAGTGACCCAAGGAAAGGTGGGGATTGTCAGTCCCGATAGATCTATCCACAACACTCGCGCTTACTACAATAGCAATTAACGGTTCATGATAAATAGGGACTTCACGGCAATAAGGTAACTTAGCAATAATATTCAGGCAGTAATCTGGATAGCATACACTTTGTAAACACTTTGAAAACACTTAGAAAAACACTTGTGTCCAATAGTAAAACAAGCAATGTAATTCACCCCGTAGATTTTGTAAAACAATCACGTAGTAAAAAGGGGGCTATGAACTCACCTTGAGTGAATGGTAATCAACAAGTATTCACAATAGAAAATGCGTCACGCTTACGATCGAATGCAACCTAATCCAATATAGGTCGTATAAGTACTAAACACTTGATTATTTATAGGTCGTATAGCTCATCATACTATCGTTCGGGCTATCATAATTAAGAGGTCATGTAGTGACGTATGAGGAGCTAGGACACTTTAAATCGTAAATCCAACAACTCGTCGATACGCCACCCCGAAGAGGCCTCATTATGAAACTCCCTAGTAATATAGTACTTTGATTAACTAATACCACATATAATTCTATATAGCTACATCACCATCTAATCGTTTTAGTGAAATCGCGTTTATAAAGTGAAAACGTTTATAAATGACTCTTTAGTAAAAATGACGTAACTTTCACGTTTCTAATCCGTTTCGCGCGTTTCTTATGCCCACGATTTCGTATTAAGACGAGTTATCATAATTTGACATTTTAAAATTTTGGACTTAATGGTGAACAGTAACTTTTACTGTTCACACCAGTTTATAAATTTATTTTTATAGTTTTTGTTTTCGTAAACGTCGTATTTTATTCATTATAGCTCCGTTTTTAGCGATTCTTTCGAGCACGTCTTCGTTTTTAAAAGTTCTATCATATTAATGATGTTCTCATAAATAAATGTCCCTGATAAATAGTAACTTTTTATAAAATTTATTTTATAAAACCCGGTATTAACGTAAAACGTATATTTGTCGTATCTTTTTCGTTATAAATCGTTTTTTCGAGTTTCTTACCTTTTTGGAATCGTCATGAGACGTATTATTTTATAAAAGGGTTAAATCCACTGTTTTGAATTCGAATTTACACATCCCTTTTATAATACTTAAGTGTACTCATTTTTATAACTTGTTTTATATATCTTTCAACTTAATAAAATGCCACAAGTCCTTTACAAGTCCTTATACCATATATCTTACATATTATTAGGTCTATTAGTCCATATATTGTCCAAGTGACCAAGTTAACAAGCCCTTAACAAGGCTTTTAAATCATAACTTTTCTTAAGTAACTTTTACTTACTAGTTTATACATATACATTTTATACTTAAACCAACATGATACCATACTTATTATCCCATTATAACATGTTATTACCAACCATATAACATATGTACAAGTATATAAATTCATGACAACAAGTAAAAATCCATTTTACCTATTTAAAAGTATCCTAAATGGTGATTAACTATATAGAACTCATATATGCATAAAATGATAAATGTAAAGACATAAAGGGTTTTAGATAACCTTAGAGTGATAAATGATGATGAGAAATATAATCTAAACCCTTGTTTAGATTTTTAAACCAAGCTTGCAAGAATGAAACCCTAATTTTTCCAAAGAACCCAAACTTCCTTTTTTTCTTGCTTCAACACTTGAGAAGGCTTAACCAAACCTTCTAATCCCCTAAGGACATCTTAGATATGTTGTTAGAATACTTGTATACTTGGTAAATAAAATTGTATGGATTATTTAGGTGTGGTTTTGAGCCGTGGGCTAGGGAGGACACAAAAAGAGGATTTATGAAGTTTTTGGCTATGGAAATGTATGTGTGTTTCTATCTCCCTTAGTATGCATGTACATATACCAAGTGCTAGTCAATGTTGCTTATATAAAGTCCAAGACTTAGAGAAACAAGATGAGTAAAACAAGGAGAGGAAATTAGGGGTCTTTGGTCAATAAAACATGTTTCTAGTCCAAGCCTTAATGAGTCTTGGTTAGTACATGGTACCTTGTGTTCTTATGTCCCCTAATGTGTATGTCATCCCATGAAATCAAGGATGGAAGTGACAAAATACTTGGAAAAGAATTGGAAGTATTCTTGCATTTTTATGAAAGTATAAGTGTAGTTTGTTTTATTAAAGTGTAGACTTGGAATTTATATGACTTGGTTAATTTATATATATATATATGGACGTGTACATATGTATACATATGGATAAAGTTTTTATAAACTTTGGGTATTGGGTATAAACATGGGTAATTGTTGAAGCGTAGATTTATTTTGGGTGGTTCCGGGTATACCTAAATATAATTTATCGCGAAACGTAAACGCTTTACGTAACCGATAAAATAAAACATAATAAGTTAATTATTTTTTTTTTTGAACGGCAATTTTATTCAAGGAAAACTAGCAAGGAGCTAGATTACAAAGAAATAAGTTAATTATTACTTTAGTAAAAATAATATAATGATGGCTTGACGTAAACTTAAATTGGTTTGGTGCCCGTTTACGTTGGTTGTTGATTTTTTTAGTTTACGCGATTTAACTTAACTATTAAAATTAAAAGCGAACGCGTACGAGAAAAAAAATAAATAGTGAATTTAATAACGTCGTACATTGGTCTAAAATACGGATTGTTACAGTCCTTCCCCGTTAAATGAGCCTTGTCCTCAAGGCTCAAGTCACGACACTTGACGACGGTACGGGTCCAGAAAAAAAAGATGCGGATATTTCTTTCGGAATTGGTCTTCATGTTCCCAGGTATACTCAGCTCCTTGCCGAGAGTTCCAACAAGCCTTGACAATTTGGGATACAGCTTGGCTTCAACCTTTTGACTTCTGATTTCTATGTTTTCCTCGATAAAATAAAGCTTGTCATCAATATGGAGTCCATCCAACGGAACGACTAATGGTTCGTCGACATGGCACTTCTTCAAGTTGGATACGTGAAACGTATGATGAACCCTGCTCAACTCTTGAGGCAGCTCAAGCCTGTAAGCAATGGTTCCAACCTATCTGGGGTTTAGCTTCCCCCGTTTGCCAAAGTGTACTACTCCTTTCCAAGGCGAAACCTTAAGCATAACTCGGTTGCCAGCTTAAAATTTTAAAGGCTTACGCCTCACATCGGCGTAACTCTTTTTGGTGAGCAAGTTTGATAGCGAATTATCCTAGGGCGGCTAGTGATGTGTCTCGGCTTCGTGGCTTAGGATTTGGTATAAGATGATGTCGACTTTATAGTAAGGTGGAGTAAAGGTCTGCTTAGTTGTTATGGTTACTAATTCGATTTCCTAAAGTAAACTTGTTTCATGAATGCGCACCCAAAAATAGAAAATTGTTTCTTGACAAAAAGTTTTAAGGTGACTACTCTCAGCATGAGCATGGTCCTTCCTGAATTATAAATAGTTGACCAGGCTATGTATATTTGAGGGCTAACGACGCGATGCTCATTTTCGTCATAAATTGTGTTATAATTTCCTAATAATTATGGGAGTGATTTGTATAAAAATTTATAGAGAGTTAAAGTAGAATTGACGTTTTCATAATATGTTAATTTGATAGTTACTTGAAATCATTCAGTACAATAGAAATTGAAGCGAAAGTACAACAGAAATTTAAGCGGAAGTACAACAGAAATTTAAGCGAGAATTCCTAAAGGGATAAAGTCTAAGCATTGATATCATCCTCCATGTTGTTAAGGTTTTGATTGGTTTCTCCTCCTACTAAGGCATGCACCATTACACGTGCTTCAGTACCTTTAACTTGGTTTCCTTAGTTTCGGTTCTTTAACTCTGGGCAATCACTCCTGTAGTGCCCATGATTCCCACAACCAAAGCATGTCACATTCTGTAGCGAATTGTCTCTTGCTACAGGAATCCTAGTTCGATAATCCCCTTCTTGGTGACCAAGCTTGTGATATTTACCACACCTAGGAGGACACAGACCTGGCTGATGATGTGCCTTGCACCTATTGCACCATGGTAAGTTCCTAGCGTAGCCTCTACCCTTAGCTGGGGCTGCCACATAAACCTTAGCAGCTTCTTGTCTTCGGTTTTGCTGCTGGTGATAGTTGTTCCTTTGTTGATCTTCCCACTTCCTTTTATTGCTATCACCAATCCTTATTGCCTTAGCCTGGACCCCTTGTTCAATCAGTTCTTGAGCCATGTTGATTGCATCATGCAAAGTCGCAGGCTTTGAAGAAGTAACATTTCCTTTGATTCCCTCGGGAAATCCTCGAATGTACTTTTCAATCTTTTTCTTTTCAGTTGACACCAACTCAGGACACATCAAAACCAGTTCGTGGAAGCGATTGTTGTATGCCTCGATGTCATCTCCTTTCAAAGTCAAAGTCCAAAGCTCTTGCTCCATCCTTTGGATTTCAGTTGCTGGGCAGTATTCAGTAGTCATCATAGCTTTTACGTTTCTCCAGGGGATCTGATTAGCATTAGCAAGTCCCAAAGTTTGAACATTTTCGTTCCACCAAGTTAGAGCACGACCCTCGAACGTGCATACAGCAAACTTCACTTTGTCATCTTCAGCACATTTACAGATCTCAAACACTTGCTCTATCTTTTTGAACCAACGTTTCAGTCCGACTACGCCTTCAGTCCCGTTGAAAGTGTGAGGCTTGCCGTTCGTAAATGTCTTATACGAACATCCATGCACATCTGGTGCAACAGTTCCTCCAGTATTTGCTGATCCAGATCCACCAGTATTGTTTGAGTCAGCTCTTGTCTTTTCATATTCTTCAATAGCTTTGGCCACACGCTTTTCCACTATCCTCTTAACAGATTTCTTCTTAAATCTCCTAGGCGGCATGATTCTAGCCACGCAAGTACACAATTCGTTAAGAATTTGTAAAGGTATGCAAAGTCATGGCACGTGATAATAAGAGAGAAAAGGAAATAGAAAAGTGATATAAATAATCATAATTTAATCAGAATGGTCAATATTTATATAATTGACCGATAGAAATAGATACTGATATGTCAAAAGATAGACGTAAGAGATCGAATTTAAACCAAGTATTATATATATAAGATTATATAATGCAATCATGATAATCGGAAAAGTAAGTAAGGATCGGGGAATACGCGCGCGTGGATATCGGATAAGCGATGAAGGATTCTGCATTTTAAAAATGAAAGAAAAGAAAATCTTTAAACTTTGTGGTTATAGACTAGGTTTTGAAAAATGACCCAGTTCCCTATAACCTTGGCTCTGGTACCAATCTGTCACACCCCCAAAATCAGGTAGCAGCGGAATAGTAGCATTGGGGTGCGACTTCATAGCACAACAAACAAGATATAGAAAACGACCTTAAATGGACGTTAAAAATAAGTTTCATTCGATGTCATTACAAAAGATCAGAGTTTTCACGTTAGGTCCCATAGTTTTGTTAAAAAGACATTAAGATTTTATAAGACAAAAGTTTCATTGAATTTAAGAAATCAGAATCCCTCTAATAGATATCCGTCACGGCTCCCATCCAAGCTTATGCCTCAGCACCTGAGATTAAAACATGCTAAAACGTCAACAAAATTGTTGAGTGAATTCATAGGTTTATCAGGAAATAGCGTGGACCACAAGATTTAAGTAATAGTAGACTATGAAACACATTCGATAGTCCAACACTTTGTATTATTGCCCTAAGCTCATGACACCGAACCTTAACGTAATAAACTGTAATCAAACCAGTACTCGAGGTTTGTGCCCCAACACGGATACAGATGTTACAAAAACATCCTACGAATTTTCTCAATACAGATGTTGCCAAACATCCTACGAATTTTCTTCAAATGTTAAATGCATCAATGGTCAACTAGAAACCACAGGCCAGAGAGGGATTGTCAGTCCTGATAGATCTATCCATAACACTAGCGTATACCCAGCAGGTATTTAACGGTTCATGATAAAAGGGGACTTAAATGGCAATACGGTAACTTAGGCAATAATGTAATCAGGAAATAGCATACAGTTTTGAAAACACTTGTGTCCAAAGAAATCAAGCATGTAATCTCCCCCGTATTTAATAAAGCAAGTAGTAGAAAAAGGGGCTACGAACTCACCTTGAGTGAATGGTAATCAACAAGTATTCACAATAGAAAATGCGTCACGCTTACGATCGAATGCAACCTAATCCAATATAGGTCGTATAAGTACTAAACACTTGATTATTTATAGGTCGTATAGCTCATCATACTATCGTTCGGGCTATCATAATTAAGAGGTCATGTAGTGACGTATGAGGAGCTAGGACACTTTAAATCGTAAATCCAACAACTCGTCGATACGCCACCCCGAAGAGGCCTCATTATGAAACTCCCTAGTAATATAGTACTTTGATTAACTAATACCACATATAATTCTATATAGCTACATCACCATCTAATCATTTTAGTGAAATCATATTTATAAAGTAAAAACGTTTATAAATGACTCTTTAGTAAAAATGATGTAACTTTCACGTTTCTAATCCTTTCGCGCGTTTCTTATGCCCACGCTTTCGTATTAAGATGAGTTATCATAATTTGGACTTACTGGTGAACAGTAACTTTTACTGTTCACACCAGTTTATAAATTTATTTTTATAGTTTTTGTTATCGTAAACGTCGTATTTTATTCGTTATAGCTCCGTTTTTAGCGATTCTTTCGAGCACGTCTTCGTTTTTAAAAGTTCTATCATATTAATGATGTTTTCATAAATAAATGTCCCTGATGAACAGTAACTTTTTATAAAATTTATTTTATAAAACCCGATATTAACGTAAAACGTATATTTGTCGTATCTTTTTCGTTATAAATCGTTTTTTTCGAGTTTCTTACCTTTTTGGAATCGTCATGAGACGTATTATTTTATAAAAGTGTTAAACCCACTGTTTTGAATTCGAATTTACACATCCCTTTTATAATACCTAAGTGTACTCATTTTTATAACTTGTTTTATATATCTTTCAACTTAATAAAATGCCACAAGTCCTTTACAAGTCCTTATACCATATATCTTACATATTATTAGGTCTATTAGTCCATATATTGTCCAAGTGACCAAGTTAACAAGCCCTTAACATGGCTTTTAAATCATAACTTTTCTTAAGTAACTTTTACTTACTAGTTTATACATATACATTTTATACTTAAACTAACATGATACCATACTTATTATCCCATTATAACATGTTATTACCAACCATATAACATATGTACAAGTATATAGATTCATGACAACAAGTAAAATCCATTTTACCTATTTAAAAGTATCATAAATGGTGATTAACTATATAGAACTCATATATGCATAAAATGATAAATGAAAAGACATAATAACCTTAGAGTGATAAACGATGATGAGAAATATAATCTAAACCCTTGTTTAGATTTTTAAACCAAGCTTGCAAGAATGAAACACTAATTTTTCCAAAGAACCCAAACTTCCTTTTTTTTCTTGCTTCAACACTTGAGAAGGCCTAACCAAACCTTCTAATCCCCTAAGGACATCTTAGATATGTTGTTAGAACACTTGTATACTTGGTAAATAAAATTGTATGGATTATTTAGGTGTGTGGTTTTGAGCCGTGGGCTAGGGAGGACACAAAGAGAGGATTTGTGAAGTTTTTGGCTATGGAAATGTATGTGTGTTTCTATCCCCCCTAGTATGCATGTACATATACCAAGTGCTAGTCAATGTTGCTTATATAAAGTCCAAGACTTAGAGAAACAAGATGAGTAAAACAAGGAGAGGAAATTAGGGGTCTTTGGTCAATAAAACATGTTTCTAGTCCAGGCCTTAATGAGTCTTGGTTAGTACATGGTACCTTGTGTTCTTATGTCCCCTAATGTGTATGTTATCCCATGAAATCAAGGATGGAAGTGACAAAATACTTGGAAAAGAATTGGAAGTATTCTTGCATTTTTATGAAAGTATAATATGGAAAGTATAAGTGTAGTTTGTTTTATTAAAGTGTAGACTTGGAATTTATATGACTTGGTTAATTTATATATATATATATGGACGTGTACATATGTATACATATGGATAAAGTTTTTATAAACTTTAGGTATTGGGTATAAACATGGGTAATTGTTGAAGCGTAGATTTATTTTGGGTGGTTCCGGGTATACCTAAATGCAATTTATCTCAAAACGTAAACGCTTTACGTAACCGATAAAATAAAACATAATAAGTTAATTTTTTTTTTGAACGACAATTTTATTCAAGAAAAACTAGCAAGGAGCTAGATTACAAAGAAATAAGTTAATTATTACTTTAGTAAAAATAATATAATGATGGCTTGACGTAAACTTGAATTGGTTTGGTGCCCGTTTACGTTGGTTGTTGATTTTTTTTAGTTTACGCGATTTAACTTAACTATTAAAATTAAAAGCGAACTCGTACGAGAAAAAAAATAAATAGTGAATTTAATAACGTCGTACATTGGTCTAAAATACGGATTGTTACAATTTACTTATCACGGATCCAATATCTATAATATTAAATATATGAAACTATTGAAACTCTAATGAACCAAACCCGCAAACTAGCTTGGGCCTCTAATCTTTAACTAATAGTCTTTCGCAATTCGAGCGGCGACATCGCCAAACTTTAAATGGATTACAAAATTAAATACATTATTTGAATAAAAAAAGTTGTAAAATAAAAGCAAAGCAATAGCAAAAGCAAATAATTGATTGAGACCTCTCACAATAAACAGAAAAAAAAGCAAAACATAACACCAAAAGCAAAAACACGTAACAAAAGCAAAGATGGTCGTTGAACGACAACATCGGCATCTTTGTACTTTTGTTTAGGATAGTAGTGGATCATGACGGCTGAGAGCTAGGTTTTAACATGGTAGATAGGAGATTTGAAAGGGTGGCATAGATGCATCGCCTTGTGTCAGCCAGCTAGGTTTCAAGATCAGATCCGTTATGGCAACATGTTGAATAATAAAATCTACATAGGTATTACTTATCATTGATTTAATGTTTATAATATTAAATACATGAAAACCTAGAAACTCTAATGCATCTAAACCTAAAAACAGGCTCGGGCCTCTAAACTTCGTGTAATACTTTCTAGCTTCTTGCTAATTATAAGTCGTGCAACCGTCTTTTGAAAGAAAAGTTAAGGTCTTAATTATGTTTATACGCTTTAAGGAAAGGAAGACAAACTCATATTTAGTGAAAAATCAGAGAAAATCTTTTTATTAGAAGTCATAAAGAACTCGCTATGATAAAAGAAAATGTATTAAAATCTACACAGTGATTTTTTAACCTTATGTGTGTTATAATACCGAGTTTGTTTTAATCTAAAATCTTATACAGTGTTCAGGTCATGAGATTAAGGCAGTGTTTGTTTTTACAGAAAAAGGTCTGACCGCCTCTGACGTCTTACCAGTCAGACGCGGTAACACATAAGACTTGTTTGTTTTTTCTTTTCCAGTAACACATTGTAAGAGGTTGATCGTCTTACCCAGTTAGATGTAGTGGTAACCTCTTAATGCATCTTAAGCATATAAAGGTCTTGGGGTATATCATTTCATTAAAGATCTTTCAAAATCTATATAAACCCATCATCGATCTTTAAATATAAACACCTACTTAGGTTTGAAACCACAGCAAACCTACAACGTTATGATTTTCTTTTCAGCCTTGACAAGAAACGAAAAATACACTATTGTTTTGTTTTGTTTTATGGTCAAGAGAGAATAATATAAGCGTGTTTGTTTTATGGTCAAAGGAGAATAAAAATGAATGGCTAGGATTGGTTCATTGGATCTTTATTAAATTTTAGGTCTATGTTGAACTTTTCTTCATATAATAGTTGATAGTAACTCATATAAGGTTGTATTTGGGCTGAAAGGTAACAATATTTAGGCTACTCTAATATGTTAAGACATTATATAGGAACAAATATTACTTGTTACTAATTTGCATTAAGTTGGCATGAATTATTTAGTAAGAAGTGTTTTTCTGTACTTTTTTTATTGGATTTTATATCGTGTTGGGCTAAATATCAGATTGAATTTTCGGGTTCGTTGGATTAGAAACCGAGCTAGTTTTCGTGAAACTGAGAAATTGAAGTAATGTCCGTGACACGTTTGTTGATGCGGGTGAACCGAAACCATGTGTTTGTTAATTTCAAGATTAAAATATTTTTTTTAAATATTCATCTTTAAAAATACATTCAAGCTACTTATTCATCTTATCGTTATGGTTTAATATATAGTAAAAAATAAACAATTAAAACCATTCTGACAATTATAAAAAAACAAACAACATTATTTCATTCACATTCAGATTTATAACCACATCTTACCAAAGAAAGAATGGGCAAGTAAATTATGAAAAGAAAATAATATTGGCTTCTTTGGCAATCAAGAATCTAAGTCTTCCTTAGACAATTGTGCTTTTATTCAATCTTTTGCCATTCAAAAACCTCAAGGAATTTCGGGTGGTATAATTGCTATGTGGGATGTTTCTTTGTTTAAGAAACATAGGGTGTTGGATGGTGACGAAGGATTTATCGCCATTTTTGGGGAATGGCTAAACCTGGGAATTAATTGCCTCATGCTCGTTGCATACGCTCCTCAAGATGCTTCTAAGAAACGGTCTCTTTGGACTAGACTACATGATCTCATCCAACATTTTCAGACAATGACCATTATGCTTGGTGACTTTAATGAGGTACGTTCCGAATCTGAAAGACTTGGTTCCGTTTTCTGTAAAAGTGGTGCCAAAGCTTTCAATGAATTCATTATAGAATCCGATCTTGTTGACTTACCAATGGGGGGGGTAGAAAATTTACTAGAATTAACAAATTTGGCACTAAACTAAGCAAAATTGACCGGATTTTAGTGTCTCGCCATTTTGTCTCTCTTTAGCCTAATGCTCAATTTGTTTCCCTCCCGTGCCACCTTTCTGATCATAGCCCTCTTCTTTTGAAATCCCATTCGAGCGATTATGGCCCCATTCTTTTAAAAAGTTTCAATTCATGGCTTTTTCATTGTGATTTTCCCACTATTGTACTTCAATCTTGATCTAACTCCTCTATTAGCTCCACACAACATCCTCATCACCCAACTCAATTGTTGAAAATTAAACGTCAGAACCTAAAAGCTCATATTCGTTCTTGGAGAATAGAGGTTCTTAACAAAAATGATAATGAGTTGAATGATTTAAAAGCTAAAATGGATCTTCTGGAGATTAAAGCCAAAACTGGGCTTACTGATATTGATATCGAAGAACGTCTTTCCTCATTGAAAAAAGTTGAAGATTTAGATCATTTCAACAGACTCGATCTTATGTAAAAAGCAAAGTTAAAATAGGCAATTGAGGGGGATGAAAATTCAAAATTCTTTCATGGCATTATGAACAACAAATTCTCTCATTCTAGGATAAATGGAATTTTCTCTAACGGGCACTGGTTAACCGATCCATGTTTGGTCACCTTCGAAATTTACCAATTTTACTCAGCTAAATTTCGTGCTTCCCAACAAAACCGGCCTTACTTTGTTAGTTCCCTTTTCAAAACCCTACCCGATTTTGAATCTTCATTGCTCGATGCCCCATTTACTGTTCAAGAAATTAAGAATGCGGTTTGGGATTGCGGTGGTAGCAAGGCCCCGGGCCCTGATGGTTTCACCTTCAAATTCATTAAATCTAATTGGGACATCATTGGTGAAGACTTTATTTGCATGGTAAAAAAAATTGAAATCAACGGTTTCATTCCCAAAGGTTGTAACTCTTCCTTCATTACCTTGATACCCAAAATCAAAGACCCGTTACACATGAAAGACTATAGACCGATTAGCCTTATTGGTTGTCAATATAAGGTAATCGCTAAAGTTCTAGCCAATCGGCTCCAACAAGTTTTCCACACAGTTGTTAGTGAGGTTCAAACGGCTTTTATAAAGGGGAGGCAAATCATTGATGGTCCTCTTATGGTTAATGAGATTATCTCATAGGCCTTAAAAAAGAAAGAATGCATTTTTATTTTGAAGGTCGACTTCGAAAAGGCATTTGACTTTCTTGATTGGGGCTTTCTTGATAACATTATGGATCAAATAGGTTTTAGTGGTAAATGGAGAATGTGGATCCGTGGATGCCTTAAGTCGGCATATGGGTTGGTTTTAGTAAATGGGTCTCCAACTAAGGAATTTAAAATTGAGAAAGGCCTTCGCCAAGGCGATCCTCTTTTACCTTTCCTTTTCATCATTGCGGTTGAAGCTCTTCATGTTTCACTTCAAAAGCTAAGTCTAAGAACTTATTTGAAGGTATGAAAGTGGGTTCTTTAGAGGTTAAAATCTCGCATCTCTAATTTGTGGATGATGCTCTTATTATGGGAAAATGGTCCATTGAAAATGCTAGCAACCTTTGTCGTATCTTGAGATGCTTTAACTTGGCTTCGGGCTTAAAGGTTAATTTCTCTAAGAGTAAATTCTTCGGGGTAGGCGTTGATACTAATGAAACTCATCATCTAGCTTCCATTTTTAATTTTCAATCTTCCTCTCTACCTTGTTCATATCTTGGCCTCCCTATTGGCTCCAATATGAACAATGCCATTAATTGGAAACCCATCATTGACAAATTTCATAAAAGACTCACATCTTGGAAAGCTAAAACCCTCTCATATGGTGGTAGGCTAACCCTCTTGAAATCAGTTCTTGAAGCCCTTGGTACTTACTTTTTCACTACTTTTAAAGCCCCTAAGTGTGTTATAAATTATCTAGAAAAGTTGAGACGTAATTTTTTTTTTGGGGGGGGGGGGGGGGTCAGTAGACAACATCAAGATGTCTTGAATTGCTTGGAAAAAAGTGTGTTCTCCTAAATCTTGTGGAGGTCTTGGGATTGGTAGTCTTCATGCATTGAATCTTGCTATGTTATCTAAGTGGTGGTGGCGGTTTCACATGGAAAAGAATTCTCTATGGAGTCTTATTATCACCTCAATTCATGGGTCTCATGGGAGATTAACGAGTGACTTCCCAACAATTAGTTGTAGATATACTAGTCCTTGGCTTTCAATTTCATCCTTGAATAAGCATTTACCACAACCACACTTGAATTTAGCTAATATTTTTCATAAGATTGTTGGGGATGGTGGATCTACTGACTTCTGGTCAGAAACATGGTTAGGAGGGAACCTCCTAAAGCTTATGTTCCCACGCTTGTATTTATTGGAAACTAATAAATCATGCAAAGTGTTGGACCGTTGTAATTACTCTAATGGTTCGAAAACAAGATCTTGGGCATGGAGAAGACCAATTAAAGGAGGACACGAAGAGACCCAATTCATCAATTTGCTTTCTTTACTTAAAGGTTTCGAGACTAAAGACAAATGTGACGCATGGGAATATAGCTTAAACCCTTCCAAAGTGTTTACTGTATCATCTTTTAGAAAAAAACATTGAGTTTTATACCCTCTTGTCAAATGAAGATCACATACGGTGGAACCGGTTGCTCCCCATAAAGGTAAATATTAACTCATGGCGGATCTTGTTGGATAGGTTACCTACTAGACACAATCTGGATGCTCGCGGGATTGATATGCACTCTACTCGATGTGCGATTTGTGATGAAGACATTGAAACTACACATCACCTTTTCATTGATTGCACGTTGGCTTCGAGCATTTGGAGTTATGTTGCTACTTGGTGGGGGTTAAGTGATTTTCCTACCTCTATTGACTCATTAATATAGTGGGGAGATACAGTCAACCTAAGTAACTCGACAAAAAGTTTTTTCTATGTGGTGGTTCAAACCACAACTTGGGTTATTTGGAGATATAGAAACCGAGTATGCTTCGACTTAAAACCTCCCCGGAAAGACACTCTCTTGGAAGATATCAAGGTTTTCTCGCACTCTTAGATCGTTAATAGAAATAGAGTTTTTAAACCCGAGTGGTTCAATTGGATTTATGATCCAAAATCTTCTTGTAATCTTCTTTCTTTCTAGCTTCTTACTAGTTTAATAAAAATGCCGTTAAAAAAAACCCAGTAAGATGTGGTAGTTAGATTCGGACCTAAAATATCTTAGCTTATACTTGGGATGACCCACGGATGTAGGAATTTGAATCACTGATTAGATCAATGATCTTATTTCTTCTTGTATAAATCATTTTTTAACTTCTTTTGTTAGCTTTTTGCTGCTTGTGTCAATAAATTTGTCTTTCTAAAAAAAGAGACAGTTACCGATATCGGTCAGTTATCATGTGATTAAGATCAAAGAAGACTAATATTTTACAAATTCTGAGTAATATAATAGGTGTGTAGACATGTTTTCCATCATAAAACGTCATTTTGCTCATAAATAAGTTTATCTTGATGTACATGGATTGCATGATCCTTGTGAAAAAAATGATAATACGTACGATTATTAAGCCTTTTGGTTATCTATTGAAATTACATAATATAAGTATGATCGTTTGTTGCAACTATCCCTTTCAATTCCTAATAAATGTATTAGCCATTTCTAAAAGCTTATGTACCTATGGCAATTTCATTGGTGAGAAGTGTCGTATGATAGGTTTTAGTGGAGTAAAGTCACCTTAACTTTATACATAGTGGAGTAAAGTTACCCTAACTTTATACCATAACCCTACAAGACATAAATTGACCATTTGCAAAACATAAAGAAATAGAAATCAACTCAGAAAAGTACTTTAGGAAAGGCTTGAGAGCTATTCGTATGTTCAACTTTATCTTTATTATTTGATTTAAAGCCATATGCATTAACATTTCATAACTAATATACAGGCTAGCAAGTTAATGACGATATGTGTTAATACAAATGGTAATTGGAAAAACAAGAAAGAATGTCATATTGTTTCTAAAAAATTATATGAGATATCCGTCTTAGATATCTTTAGATAATTTTTCGAGCAGCTAATTACATACATGTTATTAGTGTTGAGTTTTACAACTATTAACCATTAAAAATCACGAGTACGCAACGGAATAAATAAAACACGTATAGAACTTATAATTAACAAGAGTTCAAGAAAGCGTGTACCTTTTAGCAATTAACGAAACACCGTCTTGAATATACGCGTGTGTATAAATTGAATAACACGCAAACTAAACCAGTTATCAAAGTAGATAACCTCTATGGTGTGCATACACTACACGTCACCGAGATACGTTAAGATGCTAGTCCTTCCTTCACGAACAAAACAACTCAACACATTGTTCATGTTTTGAATCTAATCATCACATGATCCAATCCCACAACAGATATAGTCAAACCACAAAGGATAAAGAATTAGCATTCAATATCTTTTGTACGCATGTGCATGTTGATATTACATGCATGTGTATGATACATTAAAACCATATCTTTTGAACAGATTCACATGCGAATGCTATTTGTAGGATTATCAATATCGACTGAAACCTTTTTAAAGGATATTATAATCGTGTATCATAAGACTTATATCATGTCACTTGATTTATGAAAGTTAAGAGAGTTTATATATATAGCCCAATGACTTGGTCTCCAAGTCATACTCAAACACCTCCTCAAATTTCATAAATCGACATTCGGACCCTTTCATATTTCCTTGTTCGACCGGTCACAATATATTAATTAATTATAACGTCTAACGTTAATAATTAACTACCATTTAATAATTTCGTGAAACATATTAATATAATTAATATACAATAAATATATATTAATTACATTAATAAACGTATCCTCTGTGTATACGTGTGTGCCCCCATAGGCTCACATATTTTCGGCCGTATATTTATTTATGATATGGACATATCCCAACAAGAATTGTATAACAAGTTAACAACAAAAGGAAGGAATGACAAGGGCGCGTCTAGCAACACGCCAATGTTCCCAGAAATACATGAGTGTACTTTCGTAAAGTCACAGTTAAATGATTTAATTATTTATAATCCCTTTGTTTCCGATACCATGTTAAAAATGAATATGGATCAAAGTCATTCCATTATTTAACGATTCTGTTTCTCGTATATATGATTAATCTAGATTACCAAAAATCATTGAGACATATCTACCTGAATTTTTGGGTGCGGCCACACATACATCTGATTAACCCTACGAGGGGCCCAGTGGTATCATACTTCAACTATTGAAGGAACAAATTCTATTTTGACTACAAGTGTCCAGTCATCATGTAGCATAAACCATTCTGACATAGCCCTTATTAGTTACCTTATTCAGGACAACTTAAACTATATCAAGAAGGAATATCCACATATGCTAAACCTACTTGCGTCTCAAGTCTAAGGATTTAGTAAATTAAAATCACTATAACAAGCTTTTCCTCAATGGACTGACGCCGATCCATAAAGTAAAATTCTTGTGGTTGGGGAAATCCAATATTCATCTTATGAATATCATGTGAGTTTGGTGGACTCATCCTTAATATCTCCAATATCACCAATCACTCAGAATTGTCTTAGTTTAACAATATTCCCATATTGTTAATCGACAACGGATTAATTTTAGTAATAATCAACTATTAATATGTCCATGGATTAAACATGCAAATATAAGACACAATTTATATTAAATATAACTTAATACCACGTATCTTTATCAATATAAAATTGTCGTTTAACATCCCTTATCCAAATACCAAATAGATCAAATGCCATATAATTCTAGTTGACGTAATCATGCCTCAAGATACACTAATCGTACTTGTTGACAAGTGCATATATATTATTAATTCCAACCTCTAGCTTTTGAATCTTAGGAATTTTGAGAATGACATATTTTCAAGAATTCAATAAGTGAAGTTCTTGAATATGTATGATGATTGTTTGTTCATATATATCCAAATATCTTGACACACTATTATCTCATAAGTTGTGTAACATCAACTATTGACACAATCATCTTCCACAGCTTCCAAAACTGTAAAGCATTCTTATTCTATAATGTGTAATGCAACTATGCTCTCAGTTAAGCACAACTAGTCCACATGGTCTTCATCAAACATGAAATCATACCATAACTAGTATTGAGTGTCATCTCAATTAGATTTAGCATCCGTAGTACATAAACATCCCCATAGCCTTTAAATCCGTAAACGATTGAATATTCTCTTAATAATGTTTGGCACCTCATGAACTCCAAGTTCATTGGTTTATTCTTATTGCACAACAAATTGTTGCAACATATATCCTTAGAATTTTATTACTCTGGACAAATTCATAATCTAAGAAGAATTCCAATTCCAAACATATTCCATTAAAATATTCAATTTTATAATTATCTAATAACTTTTAACTAAATACCAATGTTGTCAAATCATCTTGCATTCATGCATGATACAACTATTTCTCTACACAATATGATGTACACAACGAATCCTTTAGTCTAACTCAAGATTTCATTCATGTTCCATCTTATCAAAAGATATGCATCCATCGAGACTTTCTAAATAATATGTCATGTTGTGTTAGACTTATATACCACATACGTTTATAGCAATAAACATATTACTTCAAGGTTGTATATTTAATTTCCTAAATCATTCAGGTGATGAAAACCTGAACATAATACTCCCACTAGCTTTTTGAATTACTCAGTAGTTATCTTAATTATTATTAAATTCAAATCAAGTAAATGATTTAATTAATAATAAACTTAAGATTATCCTCCTAGATGCGCACAATACATTCCATATGGATTCTTGCCATTTGTACACTTCATAAAGATTCTATATTATGATTCATAAACTCCTTTGATTACTAACCGTCCTCGCAATAGTAATCATTCAAGGAAGAGTTTAAATTCTATTGCCAATATTTCATCTTCATCTATATGAACTCTAGTATGAACAAACAACCAATCTTTATATACTTTAATGTTTATAGAAAGAATAATTTAATCACATTCAATTGCTTGTATTAGATTTAAAATTCTATCATAATGCATGCATCAAATATTGAACAACATTCCCTTATGAGTTTGAAACCAAGAACCAAACCACTTGTGTTTTTCTCTCTTAAAAAAGAAACTCAATAACCTTCATAGTCCCTAACCGTTTAGTTAAACATCAATCAAGTTTTAAATTGATTATCTTTGTGACACATTTTAACATTCATAGTTTTGAGTCATTTATCACAATTCAAAATTCAACAATGCCATATTAATGGTTTCATCATGATACCAAAAATCAAAATTCAATAATCGCACTTTAATAGGTTTTCCCATGATCCTGTGACTCATATTCCTCAATATTGATATAACATATATCAATCAAGTATTTGAGGTATCCTTACGGATCTATGAACGAGAATTATATCATTAGAGTTTTAAACATTTACATGTACCATTTACTTGTAAAGAGCTGCAGTAAGATATTCACTTATGTGTTTTAGAAGGTTATGTATTTTGTATTTTTTATCCTTCAGATCTAAAACGCTCCCACTCACTTGCTTTTTGTAATTAAAGACTCTTCTATAATTACTTAGCATGTAGAGGACATTACAAGATACATGACAGTTCCTGAGTTAGTTTGTTAATACATCATCTTCATAAGACTTTTAACAAATTCAGATGTCTTATTAACCTTCTAGGTTGGAGTTATATTGAGTATATTCAAGACATACTCAATTTCAAACCTTGACAGATTCGGAGGTGAAATATTTAAGTTATCAAAATCAAATAATTTGATTCAATACTCTAGACATACCATAAAAGTGGTATTCTATAAGTAATTTCATTGTGAGACTTTATCACAATCTCTTAAATAACTTAATACTCTTTATGTCACATACTTATCAATTGCGTCAAACGAAATTGAACATATAGTATTAAAAACATATTTGCATGCAATAATGTATAGGGCTTTAACTAGTTCAAGAACTCTATCTATGTTAACGGTACATTATTTTGCCTTTGAACAATTCAAGGACTTTTGTTCATGTCATAGCTAGAAGATATAACTTACTTTATGTTATAAGTCTTTCAACATTTAAAGGACTTCATGTTTATTAATTTACATTAAACTTAAACATTTTTAACTAAAGTAATTTTTGAACGTTTACTTTATGTTATAAGTCTTTTAACATTTAACGGACTTAATGTTTATTATTTTACAATAAACATAAACATATTTAACTAAAGTAATTCTGAACGTCAACTCTTGGCTTCAGTAGTAATTTCAAGTTAATTAAGATTACTTCATTATTTGGGACATTCCAAGAGCACATAAACCTTTTACTCAAAGTAGTCTTTAAATCAAGATTACTTCATTATTTTGGACATTCCAAAAACACATAAACATTTTACTTGAAGTAGTCTTTAATTCATATCTCGACATATTGTTTCTTACCTTACGGTCCAGAGAACTTTTAATCATATTTTTTTTTCATGTGTTGTTCCTTGCACATAATAAAGATTTCTCCCACTTGTGCATGGCACAACATCATACAAGTAGTCAATCAATACGACATTCGTTTGTTTATGTGGACAATATGATAGTGTCATAGATATTAGCTTTACAAGTAGATATAGAACCACTTTGTATAATAAACCATGAGTGTCTATAGTCGAAAAAGTATATATTATTTCAAGATAAGCAAGAAATAATCTAGGTTACTACCAAGATTAAAACCTTGTAGCTCCCACTGAATTTGACAGCATCACATGAATGTCTTGTTCAGAAATAAATCGCGATGCTCCCACTGGATTTGACAACATTGGAAGTGTTCCATAACCAGTGAAAACAAACAGTGATCTATGTATTTTCCAACTCTCTTTGAAATCTTAATTAGTAACATTTACTTGGATTTCAAAAGTTCTACTATGTAGATGAGGGACTATCCATCAATGCTATTGATTAACTTGAAAATTGAGCATGCAATTTCCTCCTTAATTTGATTAAGACAAACAACTAGATACATTATCCTAGTTTGCCTTTACCACTTTTGCGGTAATATTGGTATTTCCTAATCAAGAACTCATAAAACATCTTACATTAAGATGTTACCATTTGATAGCTTTAAGAACATATTCTCTAGTTATCTATATGTCTTATATCTTTCAAAATATTCACCATGAAATCTATATGACAAATATAAGTCATGCATATACATAACTTTTAAGCTTAGCTATGTAGTTTGATTACATTAGGTAACAATTGCCTACGTTCCTATTATAACTTTTCCGAGCAAGAAAGAAATTAGAAATGCGTTCTCCATGTCCTTACAAGGAAATGAGACTCGATTTGACTTCTTTGAAAAGAAACGAAACCATTGGTTTACGGTTTTATCGTTGCATAATACTATTAATAGAATCACAAATTCAATTTAAGTATTTTCGATAATACTCCTTGAAGAAAATTAACTGCCCACGTTTATTCAGATAAACAATTAATTTCCTAAGGTTAGGACCCAACTTGACAATATTCACCACCCAACATCAGTTGATCTGCTAGTAATGTTGTAGTTCAAAAGGTATCAACCGATTGATAGTTTCACCAACTCATGCAAACACCTAATCTATGGGACATACTTTATTACTATAATTCTATAAGCAATGTTTTATCCCATCTATGCCGCGTGTTTAAATAGGTCTAAAACCATAAACAACGCTAAGTCGTCCAATCAAAAACTGTGATTATGTAACACTCACCGTTTCACGAAAAAGCGTATAATCACCTTGAGACTGCAAATCTACATACGTCTCACGCATAGTAAAGAGCAATCTACACGTGTTTTTACAAATTGGATGGCAACAACTTAGTTGAAAAAGGGTATTTTATTTGACGTGTCAAATATGTACGAAGAAGCATGCATACAAACCATCCTTCGTATCATAGTTTTAATAAAAACGTTTATTTCTCACTTAAGTTTATTATTACTGTATCACCTATTATCAGTCGGTATCTTATACATAAATAGTGAGACCTTAAAATTGACGATTCAACGTATCTTTAAATATAAAGATTTGCCTTTTATCGCGGGAAAAGATTAAAGAATGATTAAAAATCATTCAAACCCTAGACCATTCACGACTTCCTACATAGTATGCAAGGTAAGGAAAACTACAACTTAGTCCCAGTTTATTATAGGGTAATGGTGTCTACAAGAAAAAATGAAAAAAGAAACAAGAATGGAAAGACAAGAGAAAAAGAAAAAAAAAAGAAGAAGAAGAAAGAGGAAAAGAAACAAGGGAGGGTGGGATTGGTGCACATGGCCGAGAGTTCTTTGATGATTCTCCCCTAACCTAGTCCTTGCAACAATAAATATACTTATGCAAATTATGTCATTGATAAAAATTAAAACTTAATCTAAAGAAACATTACAAACTATAAATCAAGTCCCTAGTCCCTGGAAGATTTTTATTCGTATGTAAATCCAAATCCACTTTTGACTTTTGCATTATGATAGTCCATAAAAAATCTTATTTCGATAATCATTAGTCATGTTTATGTTTGTTTTCCCCGAAAAACCGCTTATATTTTCTCACAAGTCAACTTAAACTAAAATAACATAAAACACAAAACTAATACATAAAATCACTTAATTCCAAAAAAAACATTTAACAATTAAGTCATTTCAAACATTAAATATGATCATAGTTAATCTAATAAATAAAAACATTCACATATTCAATAAAAGGCTCCTTCGTCCAAAAAACGTCGCCACATTCATCGACCAATCGATTGCTAAGCCATATACGAATATAATACCACTAGCGTACCATAAAATTTAATCAACTTTTTAGCCCCATTAAGACATAACAAGGTCTTCCCTAGCTTTTAAAGTCGTGATCGAAACACATAATTTAATGTCTTGTATTTAATTCTTGACATCATATTTGGCATAAATCTTTAACAATTAAACACGATATATATCATATATCCCTCCATGATAAATTACATGTATTTATCATGGACGCCGAATTAACAATTAATTATAAACATAAACCCGATCAAGTAACAATTAAACGCATCAAGTTTTATTTATAAAATTTCATACAACCTAAAATTCGTTTAATTAATTTTATAACCAATAAAAATTGAATCTTGATGCACAAAGATCGAATCTTTATGCATAAAACGCCCAAAGGGCTTAAAAAATTAATCAAGAACCCTAATTATTTGTCCAATTTTATTCCTTGTAACTACAAATTCATATACGATGGCTCGTGATGCCACTGTTGGGTTTTACAACTAATTAACCATTAATCTATCACGAGTACGCAGCGGAACATATAAACACGTATAGAATATGTAATTAACAAAGGGATCAAGAAGTGTGTACCTTTTAGCAATAAATGAAACCACCTTCTTGAATATACGCGTGTGTATAAATAGAATACCACGCAAACTAATAAAGTTATCAAAGTAGATAACCTCTATGGTGTGCATACACTACACGTCACCGAGATACGTTAGGATGCTAGTCCTTCCTTCACGAACAAAACAACTCAACACATTGTTCATGTTTTGAATCTAATCATCACATGATCCAATCCCACAACAGATATAGTCAAACCACAAAGGATAAAGAATTAGCATTCAATATCTTTTGTACGCATGTGCATGTTGATATTACATGCATGTGTATGATACATTAAAACCATATCTTTTGAACAGATTCACATGCGAATGGTATTTGTAGGATTATCAATATCGACTGAAACCTTTTTAAGGGATATTATAATCGTGTATCATAAGACTTATATCATGTCACTTGATTTATGAAAGTTAAGAGAGTTTATATATATAGCCCAATGACTTGGTCTCCAAGTCATACTCAAACACCTCCTCAAATTTCATAAATCGACATTCGGACCCTTTCATATTTCCTTGTTCGACCGGTCACAATATATTAATTAATTATAACGTCTAACGTTAATAATTAACTACCATTTAATAATTTCGTGAAACATATTAATATAATTAATATACAATAAATATATATTAATTACATTAATAAACGTATCCTCTGTGTATACGTGTGTGCCCCCAGCCGTATATTTATTTATGATATGGACATATCCCAACAAGAATTGTATAACAAGTTAACAACAAAAGGAAGGAATGACAAGGGCAATCTCATATTTGATTCTACTACAAATAGGAATGAATGAATGAACCAGCATATCATGACCCATTTCAGTAAATGCACGTGAGGGCATTTCGTTTTTGTGGCTTGAGCTGATATATGATAATAACATGACCCATTTCAGTAAATAATTTGCATTCCCATTTCATGATAAGAAGATGCCTTTTCAGCTTAACCGAAAACAATACCCGATAACTGTTTGTTTTGCTATGACAATTAATAAAAGTCAAGGTCAAACGTTGTTTAAGGTTGGTCTATACTTGGAACGACCGGTTTTTTCACACGGACAACTTTATGTAGCTGTATCAAGAGTAAAGAGCAAGAAGGGTCTAAAGTTGTTATGTTGTGATCAAGATGGAACCGATTGCAATCACACAACAAATGTTGTGTATAAAGAAGTACTTCATCGACTATAAGTTTTTGACTATTTAGTTTACCTTTTTTAATTTATAACAATACATTCAAGGTGGTTTTCTGTATGTTTTACACATGACATTATGTTAAGCTTTCATCCTTTAAACATTATATCTCTTATGTATTCTTATATTTAAACTATTTTTGCATTACATTTTATTGTGTAAGAAAAAAACTTAAATCTAGCCGCCCATCGGGCGGGTCTTGAATCTGTCTTGGGATGATAATATCACTTTGAAACACATAAACACCATGTCAAATAAAATTAGTCCATAGTTTCCTCAGCAAGCAGTATTAAATTAACCATTGACTTGAAGTTTTTAACAAGACCAACGTCTGGAATATGATTTTTTCAACGTAAGAATGAAGATTCAATGATCCAGCTGCATCTAGTTTAAGCTTAACTAATGTACGTATTTATCTTTACTTTAACACAAGCTAGTCGATCTTGTTTTTAAAACAAATGGCTTTTTGTCAAAACTATTATGCATCTTCAAGTAGTTATGTCCTTTTTATTCGCCTTTAGCCAAAAAATGTTCTTTACGAATTCTTTCATTACTACAGTTAGTATACGAATAAGAGGATTATAGCACAAAAAGAACACGTATATACTCATACAGAAAAATTATACTTCATCATCTATCAATCAGATAACTGATATTCGAGATTTTTTTATTAGTATATCACTGAAATGGTTTCTTAAATATAAATATTTCAAGAATGTTTCCCTCTAAGTGGCTCTATAATTGACTTTGACCTTTAGTTAATTACTAGTATAATATTTTACCCTAAAGTAAATATTAGGTTATCCTACGCACACCAAACACTTATCTAATAACTTTCGTCTTTAAACATGATTGATATCTAGGCAGGATAATATTACCAAAGTATTTGAATCTTGACTTATGCCATTTGAACGCATAACTTAACACAGTGGCGGAACCAGGAAGTTAGAGGACGGGGGGCAAAAAAAATTTCTTGACAAAAGTCGTTTTGCACACAAAGATGAAGACGGAGATATAGATTTTTTACACTGTTTTGCTGTATTATGGGGGCAATTTGATTTTGTGGTGGGGTACACTTTAAAAAAAGGTTAATTTTACACTAAAAATCGATGTTTTTTGGCGAATTATGGAGGGCACCCCCCTACTTACAAAGTGCTTCCGCCCCTGACTTAACATGCAAGGTTGAGTAATGACATACAAATTGATACATTGTTGATGCATGGATGACGTGGTATAACTTTTGAGACAAAAGAAAAAAAAAATTATTGCCGAAAAAGAAAGAGGATGAAGTTGTCTTCAAGGGATATAATTCGTCACGTTCAATTTTTGTCCTCAAATAAAACTCAAATTTGTCACAAACAGCATATACATTATCTATATATTTAGACTTTTATATACAACCATGACCGCGTTACGTAGTCTTTTATCAAGTTTCGTTATTATTGTAATATATGACCGTATTGATATGATGAGTTAGAGGCGTTAAAATATAGTAACAACACATGAGCAAGAGGTAGTTTATTGCACCAAAAAAAATTAGACGAGTCGAGTTAAATCCCGTGCACTAGTAACTCGTAAGATAAACGAGCTGAGTAAAGCTTTGTACGTCGTGTTAGTTTTTTTGTCGTATATACTCATTTACACCGTTATTTCACACCAGTACGAAAAGTTCGTCAGTGAACAATATAACGACAATAGTAAAAGAAATGATAGACAGCACGTACCGCACCTAACACAACATAAAAAGGACACAAAACTGAACATGCACGAATGACGTAAAATGCAAAACAGATATAGGAAACGTCTTTATTTGTTAGTTGTCTGTCCTTAATAATTGATAGAAGTAGACAATTGAAGTTAGTAAGCAAAAGATAAGGAAAAAATTGGGGAGGGGGGGGGAAGGTGTGACCTCGTCATATACACATGCAGTTATGACTACCCGTCCCTTCTAATTTGCTTTCTTTTCAATGATCATTTGATCAAAATCATCCATTTTAGATGATTGTGTGCTTGTTGGCTTGTTTTTGCTCCTGCTCATTTATACGGGCAAGAGGTCTCCTAAAAAGCAGTCTCTTTATTAACCGGGTTAATTCTTGTGGTGGGGTAGAATCTGTTTACATTTTATCTTCCTCTTACTCCGCTCCAGCGATCGATTTGGTTAGTTGTTGTTGTTGATGATCTAAATCATCCATTTTCTTCGTTTTTCTAAGTCCTTGATATATATGAATAAAAACTAGTAAGAATTTAAAATTACATGGACACTAACATATAACATTAAGGACCATGTGTTTTGTTTATACCAAAGAACATATCATAGAAGTTCAGGTCCATGTTATTACTTGGCATCTATTTTATTTTTTCTTTCTATGCAGCTAAAAGATTAAACATAAACCAACACGTAACTAATAGTAAATTACAAACTCATCCATCCATTTGTCACATTAATCCTTCCACCGCCTTGTTTGAGTACTACCTGTTTTGCTTACTTCTGGCTGCTTATTATTTGCTTCACTCGTATCTTTGACTCACCTGAGTTCAAGATTCCATGATGACTTTTTCTTTCTTTCTTCTCTTTCAGCCAACTCTTTTATTTGATCTGAGTTTTAACCCCAAAATTAATTGGCACCAAGCGCACTAAATTATGTTGATTAGCTTCTTTTTATAATTCAACAAATGAAAGCCTTTTAAATATCATTCTAAAGTATGAATCTCTTGAACGAACAACTTTATAGAAATAGTCAACCAAATAATTTGTGAATCAAACTATATCAAAGAACTCAAATTCATTAACATATACTTGTTACAACAAGGAATGTAAAAAGAGAAATAAAAATCAATACTAAAAATATATTCCTTTCATTGACATATAGATTTTATACAAACAAACATGGCTAAAATAATAAAAGAAAATCAGTAGAAATCCATATCTTTCTACAAAAATAACTTATAATAGTACTAAATAACTAAACTCCCACTAATCATGACAAACCCTTCAGCGCTCTGAAAAAAAAGACATAAAGGGTTGTGCATGGATAATTAATTGGAGTAGTAATAAATATATTACTAAATAATTTAGCCTTCGAAAACTAATTAAATACTTAATAGAAGTAATCAACAAGCTGGAGATGGATTAGTGAAAGGATTAAAGAAGTGTGGCTTCGTATCCATCGTAAAAGGGCGAGTCTTGGTCGTGGACGTGGTGTCGCCGATACGTTCACATGAGGGACACATGGTAAGGGTGGCTGCAGGGAGTTGCATGTACAATGGCTTAGTAGGTGACATTTTAAGTGCTTTGAGTTCTTGAAGCTCTTTGTGGAGTCTTGTGTTCTCTTCCTTTAAAGTTTCACAACATTTCTTCAAGTATTCACAGTCCACTTCTGTTTGCTTTAGCTTTGTCCTTTAAAACAAAAGAAATTACTATACGTTTAATTTTTTTTTTACAAATCACAGGTTTTTAAAATAATAAAGTAAGTAATATAGATATCAGAAGAACCCACACGCTTCATTACTTTTTATTTGCTATTGTGACCTAATTTGTTGCTTTTTTGATGGTTGTTAGTTTATTGTCTAGCTTTTTTATATTATAAGAAAAATAGCAAGTTGACACTTGAAAAAATATTTTGAACATAATTGAATTGATTTTAGTATGAAGATCGACATGAAGACGCACACGTAAATATAATCATTGTAAAATTTATATATGAACTTAACTAAATTTTAATTCATGAGAGACAAGCAAAAGAAATACAGCATAATGAAAAAAAATATCTATCGAAAATGACTTGTCAACTTCTATTTTTTTTTCTTTTTTTGTAATTGAACTACTCTATGAGACATTTCCAAAAATTTATCCCGTTTAGTGAAGTTTTTAATGTATAGGATATCGTACAAGTGTAATTCGTAAATATATACATCAATAAGTATTGCTCATGTAACATGCATGTACTATATATCCATCATAATACTAGTTTAAATTTACATGAAAATTTATCAAAGAAAAAGACTTTGTTTAAGTGGACTTTCATATAATTCACATGGATCAATCGTAAATATCAAAGTTTGATTGATTGCTTTTCGAGACGATATTACATATGATCAAAATCTATACACGTATAGGTTTATTATATTAAAGGGGACCAAATATATTAAGTCGAATTTTATATTTTATATTATAATCGTATACCTGGCTCTTCTGTTCTGGAACCAAACTTCAACTTGCCTTGGCCTCAACTTTAGCTCCCTCGCAAGTTCTTGCTTTTGCTTCTGCTAATAGTCAACACTAATCAACGTTAGTTTTAGTAGTTAATTACGTTATAATATCTTTCTTTTTTTGTGAAATTACACGGTTATATATAATAGATCAATAGTAGTAATAGTAATAAGTTGTACGTAAGGTATATGTGTGTGAGAAAGATATAAGATGCATACAGGATTCAAAGTGCTATGATGTTTGAAGGCTTGTTCAAGAAGTGCAGATTGAGCTTTAGTAAGCCTAAGCTTCTTCCTACCATTGATAACACCATCATCATCTTCTTCAACACTTGTTGCACTAATCACTCTTTCTGATTCTTCACTTTTAACCTCTCTTTCCCTCTTAACACTCACACTTGCTACCGAAAACGATGAGCCACCACCACTAACACTATCTTGTCTATACAAACCACCATGATGATCACCATGCTTACGTTTGTTTACACCATGATCATGATCACTAGAAAGAGTTAAAGTTAAAATTGGATCAAAACCAAGGTTGTTGCAAGGATTCATGGTGGTGATGTTTGTAGTGTTGTTTTCCACCATGGATGTATTAAGACCTAATTCTAGGACAAGACCCTTGTTACAAGCACTATCAAATCCCATTTTTATTTGAAAGATATTATTGAAAAAGATTTTTAAGAAAGATGAAAATGAAGATGAAAGGAAAATGGAAGAGAGGAAATATAACAAGTTAAGGGAAATAATTGGTTGAGAGGTGGGGCGTGAGTTATGATGTTTAATAATGAAATCAATAAGTGGGTAGAAAAATAGTGTTGTGGGGAATGAAATTATGAAGGCCAAGAAACTTATAAGCCAAAATATAGTATTATATTTATTTTGTGAATATATATGATGGGTTGTTAAGAACACTACCTAATTAATTTGTCAAATGATATTAAATATTTGATAAAAACAAAAACATGGTCTTCCTATCCTAGTTAAATGAACAACATAAAAGAGATATAAATTAGCAATCTGGATTTTAATAAAAACTAATGATAAGTATAAAGAAAGAGAGAAAGGTCTTACTTTCTTTCTATACATGAGTTGACCATATCAACCTTTAATAATTGTTCTTTCTCTTGATGAACAATCTTGGAAACTTCAACTTCTTGTTACTTTTTCTACAAAGTAACAATATATAATCGATTTTTTTTTGACTTATTTCTAGTTTTGCAAAATTTATTTTTGCGATAATCTAGGAAATCATCAACAATAAACCAATACGACCAAACAATTATAATCGTGTAAGAATATTAAAATCATACATAACTTAATAATTATATTAATAGTGCAATAACGGTGTGTGTGTCTAACATGCATGATTGATTTATAAAGATGGGGACTCGAAATCATTTTGGAAAAGAAAACATACCAAAAATATGATTCGTGCGACTTTTGCTACCCATTACAATTTACAAAATATCTTTCTACTATTTCCAATAATATTCTCACTTCATTTTCTATGATTCTCTAAACCCTTTTCAGTTCATGAAGCATCATGCACACAAAAGTTCTGAACAAAAGTTGTACACCTCGTTGCAGTAGTTTCTACACAATAAACGTATCCTTGTTCCTAGTCAACAAAAAACATAAAATAAAAACTAGGGTGGCAATTTCAGACCCGACACAAAACCTGACCTAAAACCGACACGAAAATTAACTGGTTCGGGTTGAGTCTAAATAGATTCGGGTCAGATTTGGGTCGACCCATCTAACCCGTTTATTAAACAGGTTAGGTTCGGGTTGCGAATAAATTAAACGGGTCGACCCGCTAACCCGTTTAAGATTTTTTTTCTTAAGTTAAATTTATTTATATTTTATTATACGGGTAAATGAGTTAAGTGGGTCGACCCACATACCCGTTTAACCCGTGTAATTTGCCAACGTTTGCATATAAAACGAGTTAAATGGGTCAACCCAAAACCCGTTTAACCTATTCAACCCGTGTAACCTATATAACCCGCCAACCCAAGTATATATATGGGTTAAATGCGTCAGGTTCGGGTTATGTGTAAAAAAGTTATGGTTGACATAGCTGACCCGATTATTTAAATGGGTCAGGTTCGGGTTGGGGTTTTCTGACCTGCTAACCTGTCAACCTGAACCCGCTAACCTGAACCCGACCCGAATTACCACCCTAATAAAAACTGAAATTTGATTGTGTAAAAGAATAATGAAAAGTACACTAATACAATGACAATAACAGAAATTGTAACTTTCGCATATTCGAGTTAAAGCTTATAGAAAGAATAACCACATCAAAATCAATAATAATCTACTTCAACAAGTGTTAGCAAATAGATTGATAAATTTGAAGTTGTGACATGAATAAATTCCAGCATAATACTTTTAACATGATATATTCATACGTCAAAGCCTTCTTTAATTGAAAGTGCTATTTTAAAAACTCAACGGTACCTAATCATATTTTTTACAAGGTAACGACGGATGTGAGATGTAGAGAGTCATATCTTTACCGGAAAACTTACAAGAAATGATAATCAAACCCTTAACATTTGTTTTCAGAAAGAAAGGGTTTTTCAATTAATCCAACTCTATTATTTTAATTGAAAATGCTATGTTCATTTTAGCATTTTGAAGATTATGGTTTATAGTGTAGGTTCTATACATCCATTATTTTGTAACATCTTTTTAATATTAAACCAACAAGACTAAAGTAGTAGTAAGTAATACCATACTTATATCATCTAAGAAGATGAAACAACTTTTAATAATTAAGTGCGTGCGAGAACTTTCAAAAATATACATGCACGTCTTCAATAATTGTATTTATACACATATGTTATAAATTAAAACATATTTTTTTTAAAGAATTTTATGAGAAATTGGAAATACAAATTTTTTCTTTGAATATGCACACCTTCAAAGAAAAAATTTGTATTTCCAATTTCTCATCAAATTCTTTAGAACAAATATGTTTTTAAAAAGACATATTTGTTCTATTTAGAACATATGTGCGGAAATACGATTATTAAAGACGTGCATGTATGTTTTTAAGAGTTCTCGCAGTTCTCGCACTTAAAAACATACATGCACGTCTTTAATAATCGTATTTCCGCACATAAGTGAGTACATAAGTGATCAGTGGTTGCTTACACATAAGTGAGTACTTACATCTCATTGGTGAATAATTGTAAATATACAGTTCATGTTAATTTATGGTATTTTGACATTTGACAATTTGGTTTTGAGCTAGATTTGCAACTATGATAAGCTAGTCAAAATTCATTTCCTGTTTTGTGGCAAACAATAACTACCTATGATTTATTCTTGATCATAGTTTTCCGTAGTCGGACGCATGCATGTTATATTTGCTTACTTATTTTGCTAACTTTCATTAAAGGGTGGGTGGTGTTGATGGATGGAAAATTAAGTATTCGTAATGTTTGAGTAATTAAGTTGAGTACGGGAGAAGATTAGCTTGCTAGACAAAGATGTGCACTAAAGGTAAATTATGATTTTATAACTACTTGTTTGTAAGTATTTAACATAAGAGAAGAACAATAAATCTTAGGGTTGGAGAAGTGGGTGCGACAAACTCAGGGTTGAACATCTCTATGTCAGCTGTATGATGCTATAACACACTGCCCTTCCATTTTTTCACTTCAACTTGTTCATTTTCGCAGTATATGTAGTTCTTGCAACTTTTTGTGTTCGTTGGAAATTTAGTGCAATCAAGAGTTCGGGTCATACTTGGAAATGAGTTTAGAGATACGGAGTATACACCAACTAAGTCATTAAACCTCCATGACTCATATAGTGGTGTTGCAGAAATCAGGTAACTGACGAGTTCGGTGAGTTATACTCTTTAGTGAGATTATGAACGACGTTATAAGGGAGTAATCTCATCAGAGGGTTAAACCCATCGGTGAGTAAACTCATCAGTGAGAGAACTCCCTAATGAGTATACTCAGGGAGCAAGCTTGTTTAGTGAGCAAGCTCGAGCAATCACTTGGAACTGATTTACTACTAACTTGTAACGGCTTTGACATATTCAAAGACAACTTTAATTGCGGCTTAATGATCATAATCAATTGTTCTTGTAACCACTATTGTTATAATGAATGAACATTATGAGGAGAATAATTGGTTAATTATTTCTCATAATTTTATTGAATGATTTTCTTCCCTATAGAAAAGAAACAAATATGCATGAGAAATATACAAAAAAAAAAAATACTTATAAGCGATAAGGATTCTCATATTTGTGCCTAAATTATGAACATAAACACTTTGAATTATCCCAAATAATTATTCGTATAATCTTGACTAATAGGGTCGAATAGTTTCTGATGCATGGCCACTGGATCATAGTTTCAACATGAATGCATATCTCAACTTTTAATCGAGTTATTTACTTTCCTTTTTATGTAAGTTTCTTGTGTGATAATAAACTTGGATTAGAAAATTATATTCCGAATCAGTTTTGAAATAGGAAAGTAGTGCCTAATCTTTATTTAGGTTGGACAAAGTTACATGTTTCGTCCATGTGGTTTACACAAAAAATCACACTCACCGTCCCTATTCAATTTTAATTATAGAATTGATACATAATTTTCAAAATAATTACATCGATAGTCCCTGTTTTAAAAAGTAAGGATCAAAATGTGTGTGTGTGTGTGTCTATATATATATATATATACATACATATATCTCTCTATATATATATATATACTAGTTGCAAAGCCAGCCCGATGGGAGGGCTTGTCTTATGAATATCGTTTACAAAAAATTATGTAAAGGTAAATCAATTATAAACATACATAATTATTTATTGCAGTAACAAAGAAAATAAATGAATGTTTATCGTATATGAGAAAATAGAAGTTTTTTAAGTATCCGCAAGAACAAATATATTGAAGATAATCAATCTATATAAACAAATCTATACAATACACGATCATCAAATATATTATAAAGATGTGGCAAACAATTTACATCACATGGGAAGAAAACACAAACTCAATAGAACGACATACTAAAAGCAATGTGACGTCTTTGTTTATATTTTTATCCAATTGGGTTCATATTTATTTTCAATGTATTCACACATAACATTGGGTTCAAATTTAATTTTCTGTAAAGAAATCCTCCCAAGTGAGCATAAAACCATAACAGAAATGGAAAATAAATATAGTCTACACACTGCACCAAATACTTGAATTTCTTTATTGATAACATCAAATAATTAATACATTTTAATATCAAATTCCCAATGAAAATGCTTATAAATATGTTATAAATGTCTGAAAACGTTACTTAATTGTTTATATTTAGTTTTCATGGACTGAGTGAGCATTTTAGTAAAAGACGTGGGATTTGGACATAAATGTACTAAAGTGAAGAGTTCAAGGCAGTTTACGGCGTAACACCCCCGAGGGATTACGCCATAACACATTCTAATGAAGAAATGAGTCATCACACCTTTTACGGCGTAAGCATCTCTTACTTTACACCGTAACATTCAAAATTCATAGAAGATGATTTATCCGAGTCAGCGTTACGACGTAACACAGGCAACAAAGTTACGCCGTAACATCATTTTAGCCTAAAAGATTGGAAGCCTACGTAGCAAGGTTACATTGTAACGTCTCATAAAGGTTACGCCGTAACAATTTTGATTTATATAAATAGAGCCCTCATCCGGCTCATTCATCATCACTTACTTCCACAACTCGCTACATAGCCAAAATGGGTGATCCAAGCCCCCAAGGTTCGAAGCATTTCGTTGGAAGGTCCAAGGGAGAAGTCACTTTACTTAATACTTGTATTTAATCGTTCATAACATTCATTGTAAGAACAATGATGATTCAATCCATGATTAATTTCATTAATTCTTGTATTTTTATTACCATGAGCGGCTAAGCACTCTAAGTGCTGGCCTAACCATGTATTTGTTATTGATATGATTATTGTTTCCTGTTTAATTATGGTTCTGTTAGATATCCTTATAGCCTTTCATTAATCCCTGTGTTTTGGTAGTATAGAAGGTGGCTTAGATCTTGTTAATCCCGTTATTAGACTTACCATGTTGAACCGGGGATTAGTAGGGTACTAGGGTAGCTTAGCATCTATCCCTAGTGTAGGAATTTACCATATTACCGCCTTTGCCATTTTAAATACTTAAAAAATACAGGAACTCTTTCAGAGAGGGTTAATAATCGGTTTAGATTATAGATTGGTCTTAAGGATAGTTGGGGTTTAACCACTACAAACTTGGATGCCCTGCTCGTGTGATCATAGGGGAATGTGGGATCGTAGAGTAAGTATATGACAGACCTCAAATGCCAATTCAGGTCTGTCGATATTAGAACCACTAATGGAACTTATAATTGAACCTTGCACAAGAAGATATAATCATAGCATTAGCAATAAAATGGTTAGTTTAGCACGCTTTTCTCCCTGATTTATTCTATTACTTTACTTTTCTGCATTTACTTTTCTGTAGTTATTAAAATCAACTTAAAAACCATTTCCAAACGTGACATAAT
>BQNB010009695.1:0-14002 GCA_026074375.1 Tanacetum coccineum
CAAATTCCCAGAACAGATTGGTCTTAACATCTTGTACGTTCAATGATTTACCCTGTTGTAGCCTTTCAATGGCTATCCATATCTCATAAGCTGTGTTGCATGCATCAACAGTTGAGTAGATTTCATCTCCAATACCAGTTAAAAGTAAGAAAATAGCTTCCTTTTCAGCTTGAAAATACAGTTTGTTCTCTGCAGACATGTTGTGTACTGTCTCAGCTTTGTCATGTTGTGGTACTTCTGGAGAATTTACCGTTGCAGCAACAGCTTTTATTACTACACTTGTTAGCTTGTATGGACCCTCAAAAATGCATTTCCTTAGATATTCACAATTTCCTTTAGTATCAATGTATCGTAGAAAACGTGATCTCCATTGTGAATATCTTCCTGGTCCAAGCATTGGTGGACGATCTTTTGAACCAGCTGCCATGATATTATTATGCATTTGACTATCTGTTGAGGATGTATTGACTGGAGTAGACATGATGAATGAATGGTTATGAATTATGAAGTGTGAAAGTTATTGGATCTTAAGTGGATGTGATGTGATTGAAGTTGTGGTTTTGAATACAATAATCGTTCACGGGATTTTACAAGTCTATGATTATAACCGATAAAAATTTAACGGGATTTTACAAAATCAATAGAAAATCGTGAATGATTGATTGTTTGTTATTTATACCAATTGTTGTTAGATTTGTCTTTTAAGTCCTTGATTGTGGTTTGTTTTGATGTTTTGATTAGGTTTGATTACGTGTCAATTAATGTCTAAAGTCCGATAAGTTCAACGTTGAATTTTACTTAAAACAATAACCAAACCGCCTCTAAGTATGAAGCAAACCGCCACCAAAAACTCACGCAAACCGCCTCCTAAATTTGCTAACTCGCTGCCAATTAAAATAATTAAACCGCTGCCTAACCTAGTGCAAACCGCCTCCTTAATAAACAAATCAACCCGTTGTTATGTCTTGACAACTCGCCGGCTAACTCTCTTTAGTAACTCGCCGCCTGTTTTTCTCAAACCGCCTTGATATAGAGCAGGCAAACGCTAATACAAAACGCAGACCCAAAACGCTAGAACCAAACGCAAATTAGGGGCCAAAACACAGGACCAAATGCATAGGCAACATGCAATACCCAAAACGCAATAGGCAAAACGCAATCAAGAACACCCCTTCAGTTAGTCCAAAAACGCAGGCAAGGAAAAAATCTATCAAACTTTCTTGAAAGGCTTACGAATGATGTTAAAAACCACCCTAGTATGATGCAAGGATAGTTCTAAAGCTCTGGAAGTACAAAATCTTTACACTTTAACACAAACAATGATCAAATTTGATTTTTTTGCTTTATTTTTTTAACCAAATTCAAGGCACGAAATTTGATCTTGTTTAGCCACAAAGACATTACTACAAATCCACAGTGGCTCTGATACCAATTGTAAGATCCCGATTAACACTTCATATGACAATCACGAATCTAGATCAAGAAGAGAGAGAGAGTTGATTTCTAGAGAGAGAGAGAGAGAGTTGAGAGAGAATATAGAAAAGTGAAATATGAAATATTATAAAATGAAATTCACTTACTTTTCCTTGGTGGAAAAGTTACTTATATACCCCGACACATTAAGTGACGTTCGGGATATTTGACTAGGACCCGGGCTTGGGTTTTGCTTGGGATTAAACCCGAAACATATACAATATTAGATTAACTATCGAGCTCGATTCCCGATACATTTCTATTACAACGTTAACATAATGAGTTTGAGAGAGATTAAATTACATATGAACGAACTTCATTGTTTGACTCAATATTTTGGGGCATAACAATTCAGTCAAAGACTTGCAAGCTTTTCGAGAATCTTTGATAAATCTCCGATAATAACCAACAAGTCCTAAGAATTGACATATATCTGTGGGTGTAGTAGGAGATGTTCAATTCTTAACTGCTTCAATCTTGGAGGGGTCAACATGAAGTCCTTGACTATCAATTAAGTGTCTAAGAAATTGCCAGCGATACGAATCCAGGAAATCATTACTTGGAGAACTTGGCATACAACTTTATCTTTCTTGAGTAATTTAGGATTATTCTTAGATGATTGGCGTTTCTTCTTTGTTATGAGGTGATGAGAATATCATCGATGATGAACACTATTACGAATTTGTCCAGTATGGTTTACACACATGGTTCATGAGATCCATGAATACATCAGACACGTTAGTTAAACCAAATGGCATCACTTGAAATTCATAATGTCTGTATCTTGTTCTAAAAGCATCTTTTATTGTTTTTTTTTTAAGTTTGGGATATCTTCATCCCTACTCTTAGGTGATGATTTAGCTGATCTTAGTCAATTTCGAGTAGAACTCGAACTTGAAATTTGGTCATAAATCATCAATCCTGGGTAATGGGTAACAATTCTTTACTGTAAGTTTATATAACTCTCGATAATCGATACACATCTTGAAAGATCCGTCTTTCTTTTTGACAAACAAGATAGGAGCTCCCCAAGGCGAAGTACTTGGTTGGATAAAACCTCAATCTGATAACTCTTGAAGTTGGTTAGATAGTTCTTGCATTTCTGAAGGAGCTAATCTATAGGGTGCTCGGGCTACAGGTGTTGTTCTTGGAATTAAATCAATTTGGAATTCTACTTAGCGAACGGGAGGAAGGCCAGGTAGATCTTCAGGAAAAACTTCTAGGAATTCTCTAACTACTGGGATATCTTCTAGTCTTTTCTCGTCTGACTTCTTTTCCATTACTGGATTCGAAAACTGACACCTCGGGCTTATAATCTTTTCGGTTTTTATACACGATTGAGATTTCAGTCGGGTTTACTTTGATCACCTGGATTGATCAAAGTCTCACCGTCGATGGGGATGTGGACGACTTTCTCATCACAGATAATTCTAGCATGATACTTAGCATAACCCTATCCATACATTGACGGACGTCGTCGAACACCGAGTTAATCAGCATAAGATCATCTCGAAAGGTTGGTTTAACAAGGTCAGGGTGCAACCATGAATAACTGTGTTTGTGCTTACTAGGTTTCCGTCAGCCATTTTCGATATTGTAAAAGGTATCTATTGTAATGGGTGGAATATTTAGCATAGAGGCAAGAGATATGGATACGAAGCTTTTATCGGCTCTAGAATCAAATAATACTCTAGCTAGATGTTGGTTTAGAAGGAACATACCCGTGACTACGTTCGGGTCTTGGTGAGTATTCCTATCCCTCGGCTTGTAGGCTCTTCCCTGGGCATTGTTGTTGGTGGTCACTGATTTGCATAATGCCCTTTCTCATCTCCAGGCATGACAAGTAACTTGTCACTGGTAGGCAAGAACAATTTAGGGGGTGTGGGGGCCCTTTAAAAATTTTCTTTTTACCAAAAGGTTTTCTTGGTCAGATGGCCCACCTTGTTGCAAGTATTACACTTGACAGTGCAAGGTCCTATGTGATGCAGAGTGCATTTCTTACACAAGGGACGGTTTCCAGTATACCCATTATTTTTAGTTGGGGTGACAGCATAAGACCTGAAGGTTTCCTGTCTTCTATTCTGTTGTGGTTGGTGATTATTGTAGCAGTTGTTGGTGTAGGTGTTACGATAATTGTTGTTGTTGAAAGTTATTATGTCGTCAAACTTTCGTTTGTCATCACTTGATACTTGCACCGGAGTGTTCTAAGTTACCTGATCCATTACCCTTTGGGCTATCGTTTATGCTTCGCTAGGTTGAGGTTTAGAGGCGGTTAACATTCCTCTCTATACTTCGGAGAACAATCCCCCGATGAAAACTTCCATCATTTTCTCAGAATCTGGCACCATAGTGGGACACAAGGTTGCCAATTCCTAGAATCTTCTCACATATGTCTTGAGATCATTCCCCTTCACAGTCAGATGGTAAAATTCGTCTTCCATCTTCTGGACCTCAGTTCGGGGACATTACTTCTTTATCAAAAGCTTCTTGAATTCAACCCAGGTAATCTTGTAAGCTTCTTCTATCCCAATAGGTTGGGCAAAAGAATTCCACCAGGATAGAGCTTCTTCAGTTAAAGTACCAGTAGCAAACTTCACCTTGCAGTCTTCGGTACAGTTGCTACGGGAAAACACTGATTCAGTTTGCTCAAACCAGCGGATAAGTCCAACAGCTCCTTCCGTACCTTTAAAGTTGATAGGTTGGCAGCTCATGAACTCTTTGTAGCTACACTTTCTTGCTACAGGAGCTTCTCTTTCTCCGGTGTTCCTATTGGTATTGTCAGCATTTGCCATTGTTGTAGCTTGTACTTCCAGGGCTGCGGTAACACTGTCAGCAACTAGTTTCCTGATGGCAGCTTGAGTCATAGCTGTCCTGTTTGTTTATTATTTTTTTAGTTGCTTCAGGATGTTGAGGTCCTTTTGGAGGGGGCATCCTATCAACATAAGATAACACGTAATAAGAATGATATCACAAGTCTTAAAATGCAATGCTTATTTTTGAACTTTAAGCATTTTTAAACAATAGTGATATTAAAATCATAGATACTTATTTGATATGAATTCTAACAAGCATCTGATTTATTAGAAGTTACGGTATGATTCATAATGATAACGACGGAGATGTAATATAGGACACAGGATGAATATAACACGGGATCGCCATTGTATTATATCATGAACAACTTGCCTTTGTACTGTACATAGTCAAAATTTAACAAGTGTTGTTATTTATACCACACATCCCGTGGCTAGGTTCTAACAAAAGTTATAACTAGTGTTTAATCTAATAGTCTGATGGTCCTTTCTGGCTATTCTTGTGTTCATAGATTGCATTCAGAAGACTTTCCTTATCTGCTTGGTGACAAACCTGGATATCTTTGATGATTTGTTCTAGATTAACAATCCTGAAGCGAGCCAGAGCAATCTTGTTGTTATTTTCCATTTGCTTTCTTTGAAGTTTAGCAATTTAAGTATGAGACTCTCGGAGTTCAGCTTCTAGATTGTCAAAATCTTGTTGTATGATCACCCGGTCATTTCCAAGACCTTCTATGTTGTCTTCTATGTGTTCAATGCAGTCGAGAGAGAGTTCATCTAGATGATTCGAAATTTCCTCAATTTGCTCCTCTTGACGTTCCAGACTTGTCTCATATATCAAATGCTTGAGGTAGGGCAGAAGTAGAGGAGGATGATCGGTCATGACCTTGTTTCTTAAGTGGTAATAATTCCTCAGAAAGAAAGAATCCTTGAGGATTAAACATTGGAGATAGCATTGAAGATGGAGGCACAATAGTTGGCGGTGGAATAGGTGATTCTTCAGCATAATATACATGCATGACCTTCATATAGGGGTCATCATGAAAAAGTGAAAGAGTTGGCGAAGCTATCGAAACTAAACCAAATGAGTTATTTGAAGAGCTAGAATAAGTTTTTCCTGGTGAAGCTGGGACATAGTCCGGTGAAGCCGGGATATAGTCAGGAAAGTTGGAAGAAAAAGCTTCCTCGATATCAGAAGTAGGGTGGTTGGGAGAAGACATCACTTTGTTAACAACCAAGCGGTAAATAACATAAGTTATTTATATAATAGTATAATAGTTATGTACTTTACATACTATTCGGGAGATGTAGTGGCACGGAGAACTTTCTTGGATGGAAAAAAAAGTAGTTATAGTTAAGGTTTCAACCTTGTTCTCTATAATCGTGGCTCTGATACCAATCTATAACACCCCCATTTTTGACATATAGCAGCGGAAGCTAATCCGGGGTATTATTTCATAGTAAAACAGTCATAATCATAGAAAAAGAATCATAAAAGAGATGTTTTTAAAAGATAAGTTATCATTCATTATTTCATCAGAGTTTTTACAAATAGAGGTCCCAAAATCTACATGAAAACATAATGTTTGAATGATAACAGTTTAGCCATCTTCAAGTCCGTGTCATAAGATGCTTAGTTACCTGAGATAAACATGATAAAAAGGTCAACACAATGGTTTAGTGAAATTAATAGGTTTATGGTAAAGAGTTTGAATACAAGTCATCATAACAGTGGGTTATGTTGTTATATACCCATAAATGTAATAATTGCAATGAGTACAATTATTATGGAAAACAGTATTATTGCCCTAAGCTAATGACACTGAGACCTTCAGATAATCAATAATCACAAGAAGTTTCCCCAACGGGTGCCTTTGCTAAACACCCGCATAGTGATTCAAATGAAGTGCGTTTGGTTACCAGAAAGTATAGGTACACCAGCGGGGAAGTTCAGCCCCAAATAGATCTATTTACAGCATTCGTTGGCAATAATATATCAGGATAGCATACAGTTGGAAAAACACTCGTATTCATGGTTTATAGCATGTATCCCCCTCGCGGGTTTATATATCAAGATAGCATATTTAGATAACTCTTATATTCTGGTTTTATAGGCATGTATCTCCCTCGCGGGTTTATGAAACATTTAAAAGAGTTAAATGCGAGGCTATGAACTCACCTTAACAAGAGAAATCTGATTGATAGCAAAAGTAGATGAAATAAAAGTAAACAGCCTTGTCTCGAACCCTGGGGTAATATGTTTAGTTTAGTGTGATGGTTTTGTTTCAAAAACTTTTATAGGCGTTTAAACGTAGTAATTTGATTTATTAATTTATGGAAGTATTGCATCACTGTTCGGGCTATCATAATCCAGAGGCCATGTAGTATCGTTTGAGGAGTCAGGGCACTTTAAATCGTAAACCCAGCAAACTCGTCAAAACAAATACCCAAATGGAAACCCCTCACATGAAATTCCCTAGTAACGTGATACGATAAGATTTTAAGTTTCTTAAACGCTAGTCGCCAATGATAACGTTACTGTAATTTATATAAGTAATTGTTTTATAACGCAATTTTCGATCGTTGATTAATAATGATTAATGTGTCGGGTTTTAATAAAATCGAGTTTTATAAATTAATATATATTTTTATTAATTTATATATAAAATATTATATTTATTTTTTAAGTTTGCATAAAAATGGCAATATATACCTCGATTTATAACTTTTACAAGTTTAGTCCTTTATATATAAAGTATATATAATTAAACCTTTAACTTTAGAACTTGGCAAAATAGGTCCTTATAGTTATAACTTTAGAAAAATGACATTTTCAGCCCCTCTAGTTATAAATTTTAGAAAGTTACGATATATACCCCTTGCATGGAAATAATTTACAAATCAAGTCCAAAAAGCCATGCAAGCTTATTTTAGGGTTCCAAATGATATTTGCAGGTTATAGCTTATTAGAATAAGCTAAAATAAGATGTTCTAACATAACCAAAGTTTAGAAAAAGGATTCGTTAGCTAGAAAATCAAAAAACGGGTCATTTTTAGGGTTTTAATAAAAAACGCATAGGTTTGAGGATTCAAGGCTTTAACAAGAGTTCATATATGATCTTAAGAGTATTTATGAAACATTTAATACAGATAATATGCTTTTTGACCAGATTTTAGCTTACTTGGGCTAAAATGGGTCGAATGGGTTTTCGGTTGTACGCCTATGAACATTTCAAGGGTTCCTTTCTCTGATTCTTGGCTTTATTCTGAGCTTAGGACTTCACTTAACCTGCCTTGATCCTCCTTATAACTTCAATTTGTATGTTTAAAAATTGTGATAGTTTTTAAGGTGTGATTTGAATGAATGAGGGTGTTCGGCTATTTATAGGTGCGAAAACACCTTGGTGGCCAAGTTTGGTGTTTTGATTAGTGTCAAGGCTAGGATAGATGACTAAGGGCAGCTATGGTGATGACTCTTGAGGGCTAGAGGTGTAGCTAAGCTTGATGGAAGGTTATGGTGAAGGTAGGGGGTGACGAGTACAAAGGGGTAACAAGGAGGTGACAAGGCCAAACTTGGTGGCCAAGGGAGGTGATAAAAGTACTTGGTTGCTTGCTTGTGACCATGGTGGGTGATGTCATAGAGGTGCTAGGGTGCTTGGTTGGGTTGAAAATGGGTCAAAATGAAATAAAAAGGGGTGCCGGGTTTAATGGGTCACGGGTTAGGGTTTTATGGTTTTTAGATCGAGTTAGGTTTAAGGTTTAGGGTAGTTTAGGGTTTAGGATTAAGGTTTAATGTTAGGATTAGGGTTTAGGATTAGGTTTAAGGTTTAGGATTAAGGTTTAGGGTTTAGTTTTAGGTTTAAAGTGAAATTAGGGTTTTAGGGTTTCATTTAGGGTTTAAGGTTTTTAAAACGTGTATTAGGGTTTAGGATTAGGGTAATTAGGGTTTAAATGTTGTGTATTAGGAGCTTGTAACATGTGTTTAAAATGGTGGTAAAGTTTAAACATGATTTAGGAGCTTAAATGACCTAATTAGGTTTTTAGGCATGATTAGCTTATACATTGTGCTTTAGAAAGTTGTAACTTGATTTAGGAGGGAAAAGATATTCAAATATTGTGTATTGATACTTGTACACATGCTTTAGAGGCTTTCACATTCATTTTATATGTATACATTACATATAATTAGGGTTTTGATATAAACGTTAATGAATAAAGTTTGTTTTGATATAACATTTTGAAAAGTATATTAAATGGATGATGTACTTGGTAAAATGATATTAAGATATAGACTTGACATATTAGGATGTTTACATGATATAAACATAGATATAGATGGCATTGGTGGAGGTTGTGTGAGCTCGTTTACTTTAGAGATGCAAGTTACTTTGCATAATGAGATAAAGCAAAAAAATTCCCTGTAAAAAGGTGGTATATATATAATAGATGGATATTACAGTGCATCTAATTTAATAGATAGATAATTACATTGATGAAAATTACGGGTTGTTATAAAATCTGACAAGAAGAAGCAACCTAAAATGATAAAATCCAAAGGATTAAATGTATTATCTGAGGTTGCATTAACTGAAGCTGAACAAATAAAGCTAGCTACCAAAAGAAGCAAGACTCGATTTCACAGCTCTCACGCAAGTGGCTCATGTGATGGAGTTGACACTCATTCAAAGGTTCCTGATGAGCAACAACAAAAGGTCTCTGGTACAAATAAAGGAGCTGGTGTCACACCAAAGGTTCCTGATGTACCCAAATATGACTCAGAAAGTAAAGAAGAATCTTAGACATTTAGTCAAGATGACGAAGATGCTGAAGAAGAGTCGGACAAGGATGATGACAGTAAAGAAACTAAATCAGATAATGACGGAGATGATCTTACTCATCCTAACTTGTCAACTTATAAAGCAGAAGATCAGGATGAAGAAAAGGCTGATAAAGAAGAAATGTATTCTGATCAGAGAGTGTCAACATCACCAGACTATGAACTCACTGAAGAAGAAGAATATAAAGAGGATGATGATAAGGATAAGGAAGGTGAACATGAAGAAGAAGAAGATGATCTGTATAGTGATTTGAATATTAACCTGGAAAGAAGTGATGTTGAAATGACTGATGCTCAATCAAATCAAGACACGGAAGATACTCATGTGACTCTAACAACTGTGCCTCGAGTAGTGCAATAGCAAAGTTCTTCTGTTTCATCAGACTTGGTGTCAAAGTTCATTAATCCTTCTTCGAATATAGGCATTGACTCAATCTTAAATCAAGACACTCAGTCTGATACTCTCATCAATGTACTAGTTTCTGTTGCTGTAGAGACACCTTCTTCTGTTACAACAATTCCTCAACCACCTATTCCTAACATTCAATATCTATAACAAACATCAACTTCTACAACAACAACAACTAATCCAAAAATAACTTTGCTAGAAATTCCTAACTTTACATCCTTATTCCAGTTTGACCAAAGGGTATCCACATTGGAATCTGAAATGTTTGAGTTCAGGCAAACAAGTCAATTTGCTGAAGCTGTCTCTTCAATTTTGGGCTTTGTTGATACGTACCTTACTTCCAAGATGAAAGAAGCAGTGGATGTGGCTGTTCAGCTACAAACAAACAAGCTTAGAGAAGAAGCTCAAGCTGAGAATCAAGAATTTCTTAATCAGATAGACTCAACCATGAAGGCAATAATCAAGGAGCAAGTTCAAGCTTAAGTCTCTAAGATCATGCCAAAGATTGAGAATTACGTAACAAAATCTCTGGGAGCTGAAGTGTTGGTTAGATCAACTAATCAACCTTAGACGTCTTACGCAGTAGTAGCTTCACTGTCAAAATTTGAACTGAAGAAGATTCTTATTGACAAAATAAAGACCAATAAATCGATAGACATATCAAACACTCAGAAGAATCTCTACAATGCTTTGGTCGAATCGTACAACACTGACAAAGATATCATTACCTCATATGGTGATGTTGTCACACTAAAAAGAGGACGAGATGATCAAGACATGGATGAAGACCCCTCCGCTGGATCAAACCGAGGGTCGAAGAGAAGGAGATCTGGCAAAGAAGCTTAGTCATCTAAAGAATTAAAAAATAAGGAGTCTAAGTCCACAAGTTCTTCAAAAAGTGCATCTAAATCTCAACCAAAATCTTCAAGCAAGTCTGCTCATGTAGAGGAGCATGATCAAAAGGCTGCTAATTTAGAAGATCAACCACAACAAGAGTTCAACACAGGAAATGAAGATGAATCTCCTGTAAGAGAGGCATTGAATGAGGATGTATGGCATAGGAATCCTTCAAGACCTCCAACTCCTGATCGTGAATGGCACAAAACAAAGACTGTTGACAACCGACCACCTCAACCTTAGATTGCACAAATAGCTCAAGCTGCAGGCACTCAATCTTCGTTTAATGAGTTTTTGGCTACTCTCATCGACTTCTCTGCCTTCATAATACACCGGCTCAAAATTGATAATCTGACTCAAGAAGTTTTGACCGGCCCAATCTATGATCTTATAAAAGGCATGTGCAAGAGTATAGTGGAACTAGAGTACCACTTAGAAGAAGTCTTTAAAGCTACCAATGATTGATTAGACTGGCACAATCTTAAAGGGAAGCCATATCCCCATGATCTCAGCAAGCCCCTACCGTTAATTTTGAATGAACAAGGTCGTCAAGTTATCCCCTTGGATCACTTCATCAACGACGATCTTGAATATCTAAAAGGAGGGAGCTCAAGTCAAAAATACACCACTTCCATCACCAAGACAAAGGCTGCTGATTATGGTCAAGTTAAATGGGTTAGAGACAAGGTTTCTAGAATATGGAGTCCGGTAAAAGTTATCTACGACAAGCATACTTACTGGGGAACTTATCACTGGGGTCCAAAACATCAGAAATTCTACAGATATGCTTCCAACATGGAAACATCAAAAGATGTCTACTCCAGACATAGGAGACACAGGATTATTGCAGTAACCAGCCTCAAGATCATGAAGTGGTTTAGCTACAGTCATCTGGAAGAGATTATTGTTCGAAGATAGGACGATCAGCTATACAAATTTAGAGAAGGCGACTTTAAAAGACTTAGTCGACAAGACATTAAAGATATGTTACTTCTCCTTGTTCAAGACAAGCTGACAACCTCAACTTAGAAGAACGGTATGTACTTAATGTAGCTTTACGAATGTTCACTAGATGTATTGTCATTCAAGAACGTGTGGAAGATCTACAATTGGGAGTCAAAAGATACCAAAAGAAGATCAACCTCAAAAAGCCAGACACATACCATGCAAATCTCAGAAAAATGACTCCTTACACCACTTACCCTGATATCTAAGGCATTATCTATGAAGATGAAATGAACAGAACTCGTCTAATGCGTACTAATGAACTTCACAAGTTCAGTGATGGCACACTCTACCATGTTCGAACTGCTCTCAATGATATTGTCCTAGGGATTAAGATGGAGTACTTGCCAAAGAGAAAACAGAGTAAACAAGACAGGCAAAGAGCTCGTGTGATGATCAATGCTATCGATAAGAAGGTCAGAGATAGAAGATTGATGAGAAGCTTGGAAAAGTTTGTTGGTGGAAGACCTTACGGGGGAGACCTACGGCTATTGGAAAGGACCATATGATTTATCATATGTTGTTCTCATCATTCAGGTCAAACCTCGTATATAATAATCTTGTGAATATGTAAATAAATATTGTAGACTATAATTAGGCTTATATAGTGTTTGAGTACGAATTTTCAAGAATTTCTTAGTAAATTCAAAAAAATTCAAATTAACGTACTCAAACACCATATTATTTCCTCATAATTTGAGGAGGGCATTAAAATGTTCCAATAATCGGCTTGTTAATCATTGGACATCTTTTTCCCCGAAACCATGAGTATTTAAATCAATTGATTTCCAAAATATTAAGAGATTTGACATTTTTGATATGGGGAGAAGATGTGATTAAAATATATGATTAAAAAATATGATTTTAAGATCTTAAGTGTATGTTATCCTATATATGTGCTAAAATCTTTCGATTAATCGATACACATATAAAGGGGGAGCAAATGGTTACGTGTTGGCAGAAGTGTGGAAGTACCAAAGACCGACCATTTAAATTACTGTATTGGAATTATAAGGTGGTTAAGTTTAGGTATTCATTCCCATGATCCAGCCAGAACCAAAGGGATCTACCGAGGGATATTCCACTAGATAGTGTAGTAGTCCTTAGGTATGAAAAAAGGAGTAAAAGTCAGAATAAAGGAAAAGTGCCGACTGAAATGGAGCTAGTACTAGAACAAACCCAACAAAGTACTAGTTATGAAGTCTCGGTAAGCGCTAAAGGGGTTGAAGAATTAAAAAGAAAAGTTAAGATAAAGGGTGAAAAGAAAGAAGCCCTCCTTACACTTAGGCAAAACCGAGTCAATACATCTGTTGTCAAGGATCACAAATATGATTGCTGACATTGAAGACTGACATCATAGACCCAGTGATGCAATGCACAACCCTGCCTAGCCACTCAAAATCTCTCAAAATATTTTTGTTTCATTTCTCACGGAGATTACACGCATTTCTATCAACTTTCTCACTCCGAGTTAGTTGGTATTGAAAAGGTGGCAGTCTGCTCCAGCCTCTGATCACTAAAACCAGAGTGCAATATTAAGTCTAGGGCCAAAAGAGATCATCCATAAATCTCATTAGGACACTTGTCAAAATTATGCTTACTAATTCACACAATGTAAAAAACAAGAAATATATATTAAGAGTCCTACGCATTATCCTTATGATTTTGCCAGAACATCCGAGTGATACTTAAGTATTCACAGTGAAAATGGAAATCCTGCTTGAGCCAACATCAAACAAGCTCTTGGTAGGTGACTTGTGAGATCCTATGCGGATCGAGCTTGTGATGCTGGATATCGATTTGGTCCAGCTTATGAATTGATGAATGAATTTTGAAAAAGATAAAACTGTTGGTGTGTCATAAAAACCGTTTGTAATTTGACACACCGACTGATTTCTAAATCAATTTTCAATCTTATGTCCATGGGAAGCCTCACAAGGGTATCTATACATAGGAAAGCTAAACACGAATTAACGGCTTAATCGGGAAGATAGTAACTTACCGGTTCACTCTTACCATGTTGTCTGCTTTAAGATGCTCCGGTAATGAGAACGGCTAGCGCAGCTGCGAAACCCTATCAATGAGATTCTTCGGAATTCTACCTGATCACAAGCAGTATTTATACTGAGTAACGGGGAACCGTGGTTGCTACAACCGTATTCGAAAAAGTGACAAAGCCACTTTCGTCCATATGTGTTGTTTATCACTAACCCATTCATGCAGGTTTCTTGACGGTGGTAGCAGTTTCCCAATGACAAGTCAAAGCCAATACCACATGCTGATACCATATGCTCATACGCGGCCAACATATATAAAGACATCATGAAAGCTCAAGTACATGTTTCAAGACTTTTGCTACTCTGATACCGTATGTATTTCTTGAAGCGACGAAGTATTAAGTTAATACCGTGCGTCCTCCATAAAGTGACTAAGTATTAAAGTTAATGAATATCAAGAAAGATGGTTACACATGCTTTCAACAAGAACAATATGAGCATGTTGGTCCAGAAGTCACAAGATCACAAGAAGGCAAGAGATCACAAGATGATGATAAGAGATTGTGCTTGG